>JAVGWX010000014.1:58733617-58951117 GCA_036924085.1 Ariolimax columbianus
ACTCCCTTCCTCTCTCCCTCCCTCCCTCATTTCACCCCTCTCTCCCTCCCTCCCTCCCTCTCTCCCTCTCTCCCTTCTTCTCTCCCTCACTCACTCCCTCTCTCCCTCCCTCTCTCCCTTCCTCTCTCCCTCACTCTCTCCCTCACTTCCTCCCTCTCTCCCTCCCTGACTCCCTGACTCCCTCCCTCTTTCCCTCCCTCCCTCTCCCTTCCTCTCTCCCTCCCTCTCTCCCTTCCTCTCTCCCTCACTCTCTCCCTTCTTCTCTCCCTCACTCTCTCCCTCACTCTCTCGCTCACTCCCTTCCTCTCTCCCTCCCTCCCTCATTTCACCCCTCTCTCCCTCCCTCTCTCCCTCCCTCTCTCCCTCCCTCTCTCCCTCCCTTTCTCCCTCACTCCATTTCTGGCCTTGCTGTGTCCGGCGCTCTCTGATTGATCGCCCATTCTGTTCTAGCCAATCGATACGCGTCAAAATAGATTATTCCAGAATCGGCTTTGGTCGTCTGCTGCCCGCATTACATTTTCTTTTATGGTCTCTTCATTCTTCTCCCCATCTCTCTCTCCTTCCGCCTCTCTCTCCTCCCTCTCTCCATCTCTCCCTCCACCTGCTCTCCTTCTCTCCCTCTCTCTCTTCTTGTAACTCTCTCTTTCTTTCCCCCTCTCTGTCTTCTCTCTACCTCTTCCTCACTCTATATCTTTCTCTCCCCCTATCTTCCCTCTCTCATCCCCTCTCTTTCTCTCCCTCTCTTCCTCTCTCTCCGTCTCCCACTCTCTCTCTCTCCCTCTCTCTCTCCCTCTTTTTCTCCCCTCTCTCCCTCTCTGCCCTCCCTATCTCTTCCCTTTCTCCCAAAATGTTTCCACTGCTCCTACATTTCTTAGTTCATCCCTTTAATCTTCTCTCTTTTCCTCTCTTCCTCCCCATCTCTCCTCCCTCTTTCCCCCCTCCCTGTCTCCCTCTCCCTCCTTCTCTCCCTTTCTCTCCCTTTCTCTCCCTCCCCCTCTCTTCCCTCTCTCCCATAATGTTTCCACTGTTCCTACATTTCCTTGTTCATCCCTTTAATCCTCTACTTCTCTCTCCCTCTCCCTCTCCCTCTCCCTCTCCCTCTCCCTCTCCCTCTCCCTCTGACTCCCTAAACCACTCCCTCCAATATCAGGGATCCGAACCCATCACCCTTGAGCAGTGAACCGTGTCACAAACCGATACGTCACACCGCTTTCCCTCGTTCTGCCTCACTGGCTTTCGACCCGTTTACTTTCAATCCATACATATCACTTTCTCTCTTTCCCTTTGGATTTCCCTCTCTCTCTATAACTCCGTTTTCTTTGTCTTCCTCTCTCTCTATCCTCTCTCTCATCTCTCTCTCTCTTCCCTCTCTCTCTTCTCTATCTCTTCCCCTTTCTCTCTTACGCACTCTCTCGTCTCTCTCTCTCTTCCCCTGTCTCTCTTCCCCTTTCTTTCTTCTCTCTCTCTTCCCCTGTCTCTCTTCCCCTCTCCCCTCTCTCTTCCCTCTCTCTCTATTCCCCTCCCTCTCTTCCGTATCTCTCTTCTGTTTCTTCTTCCCTCTCTCTCTTCCCTTCTCTCTCTCTCTTATCTTTTCTCTCTTCCCTTTTCTCTCTTCCCCTTTCTCTCTTCCTCTCACTCTTCCCCAGAGAGAGAGAGGGAAGAGATAGCGAGAAGACATAGAGAGTCTTCTCGCTCTCTCTTCCCTCTCTCTCTCTCTCTGTCTTCCTCTCTCTCTCTTCCCCCTCTCTCCCTCTCTTCCCTCTCTCTCCCCCCTCTTTCTCTGTCTTCATCTCTCTCTTCCCTCTCTCTTCCCCTCTCTCTCTTCCCTCTCTCTCTCTTCCCCTTTCTCTTTTTCTCTCCCTTCCCCTCTCTTCCCGTCTCTCTACCCTCTCTCTTTCTTCTCTCTCTTCTTCCCTCTCTCTCTCTTCCCCTCTCTCTCTTCCCTCTCTCTTCCCCTCTCTCTCTTCCCTCTCTCTCTCTCTTCTCCTTTCTCTTTTTCTCTCCCTTCCCCTCTCTTCCCGTCTCTCTACCCTCTCTCTTTCTTCTCTCTCTTCTTCCCTCTCTCTCTCTTCCCCTCTCTCTCTCTTCCCTCTCTCTTCCCCTCTCTCTCTTCCCTCTCTCTCTCTCTTCCCCTTTCTCTTTTACTCTCCCTTCCCCTCTCTTCCCGTCTCTCTACCCTCTCTCTTTCTTCTCTCTCTTCTTCCCTCTCTCTCTCTTCCCCTCTCTCTCTTCCCATCTCTCTCTTCCCTTTTATCTCTTCGTCTTTCTCTCCTCTCTCTCTTCCCTGTCTCTCTTCCACTCTCTCTCTTACCCTCTCTCTCTACCCCTCTTTCTCCTCCCCTCTCTCTTCCCCTCTCTCTTTTCTCCTCTCTCTCTTCCCCTCTCTCTCTTCCCCTCTCTCTCTTCCCCTCTCTCTCTTCCCTCTTCCCCCCCCACACACACACACACACACTCATGTGCACACGAACACACAGCCACACACACACAGACAGCGTCCCATCCACACCACATTCTTCAAACATACAAACACCGATTTCCTCCTTTTCTTCCATGGTGCAAAGTCCTCATTTCTTTTCCTTCTGGCTTCCAGATTCTCCCGTATCATTCATTCAGCCCTTTGCCCAACCACACCCTCCCAACATGCCGGGCAGGTTACAGCATCCCTATTTCTAGCTGCCCGCCCGGACTGTAGTTACTCCCAATCGTGGCACATCCCCCCCCCCCCCCAACATCTACAGCGGGGATTTCATCCTTTCATCTTAGACTCGCTAATTCAAACCCCTTCCAGTACAACCCCCTCCCCCACCCCCACCCCCCAAGGGGCCTAGCCGAACGGACAAATTCACTTCGGACAGCCACACCCGAGCTTCACAGGATGTAAGCAATATCGCGTGCACTCATCTGCCTGCACCAGGAACGCCCTACCTGTGCCACGTATCGGCTAAACTTGATTCAGCCAGAACATTCAAGGCCCCATGCCCTGCATGTTGGAGTAACGTCTGAGTAAGAGGGACGCGATAACTTTCACCTTCACAGCATGTCGTAAAATGCGACTAAAGAGGGTTGTGGATGGGACTAGTAGACTTCTTTTTAGTCGCCGCACTTCTGCTACTGAATGTGGGCAGATGACAGTCACGTCTGGCCAGACTGTCGCCTGGTCAAGAAGGAGAAAAGACACTATCGTCTGGTCAAGAAGGAGAGACGACATTATCGTCTGGTCAGATGGGAGAGCGTACACTATCGTCTGGTCAAGAAGGAGAGACGACATTATAGTCTGGTCAGATGGGAGCGCGTACACTATCGTCTGGTCAAGAAGGAGAGACGACATTATAGTCTGGTCAGATGGGAGAGCGTACACTATCGTCTGGTCAAGAAGGAGAGACGACATTATAGTCTGGTCAGATGGGAGAGCGTACACTATCGTCTGGTCAAGAAGGAGAGACGACATTATAGTCTGGTCAGATGGGAGAGCGTACACTATCGTCTGGTCAAGAAGGAGAGACGACATTATAGTCTGGTCAGATGGGAGAGCGTACACTATCTTCTATATTTAGCTCTTGAGTCTCTGCAGCTTCCATAATTTTACAAGTTGTTGTTGTTGCCAATGCTTATAATGAGTAGGTGAAATCTTTTTTGCGAACTGAAAAGGACGTTAAGTGGCGGGTTGCAGTAGCTTTCCTCACATCCGGATCGTGCTGGTGAAGGTGGACCGTCGTCCTCCTGGCGGTTGTGCTATGATTGGAGAAAAATTCGGTTCAGGTTTCGTTTCCACATCGAAGGAGGTCGACTGCAACGGATCTTCAACGTCCTTTCCCTCTCTCTCTCTCTCTTGTCTTGTTGGTACAGTCTGCCTGACTGTTTTCAGTCCATAGTTTGATGGCATCCTCCCGTTTATAATGTTGTTTACTGATCAGACATGTTAGTCAGGGTCAGGCAAAACATGAAAATGAATTCTTGCATCTAATGACTCTATAAAACAACCATAACCCTTCTCTTGCATCTAATGACTCTATAAAACAACCATAACCCTTCTCTTGCATCTAATGACTCTATAAAACAACCATAACCCTTCTCTTGCATCTAATGACTCTATAAAACAACCATAACCCTTCTCTTGCATCTAATGACTCTATAAAAACAACCATAACCCTTCTCCCCCACATCGCATTGACTTATATGCCTTCTTCCAACAAGGTGTCGAGTTGCATTTCACGAAAAAGTGATTTGTTTAATGAGACTGTAGACCCATAGAGCACAAATAACATTACACACTTCCAAGTCTGCAGAAGTGTATTATCTTACGATTTCAAAAATCGTTATGAGCTAATGAAAGGAACAACAAGTATTGATTCGTTTGCTAGGGAAAGACAAGGACTACTTCCGCTGCTTATACGAACCGAATACGAAAAAAAAGCATTGTGCAATATCTAAGTGTAACATATACTGCAACAGACGTTTCCACTAAAACAGCGCATTAATACTGCTCTACGCAATCAACCAGCAAGAAGGCCACATGTAGCAGTGGCGGGGCTATGGTTATAATGGATTGAATAGTTGAATTGATGATGTATACATGCACACACACATACAATTGCACACATGCTAGCACGCACAAACACACACACACACAATTGCACACATGCTAGCACGCACAAACACACACACGTACAATTACACATATGCTATCACGCATAAACACACACACATTCAATTAAACACATGCCAGCACACACAAACACACACACGTACAATTGCACACATGCCAGCACGCACAAACACACACACATACAATTACACACACGCCAGAACGCACAAACACACACACATACAATTACGCACATGCCAGCACGCATAAACACACACACATACACTTGCACACATGCCAGCACCTACAAACACACACACACATAGACTTACACACATGCCAGCACGCACAAACGCACATAGACTTACACAGATGCCAGCACGCACAAACGCACATAGAATTACACACATGCCATCACGTATAAACACACACACAATTACACACATGCCAGCACGCACAAACAAACACACAAATAGACTTACACACATGCCAGCACGCATAAACACACACAGCGGATAGACACGCATTAAACGGAGCTCACGAATCTTGCCAAATTGTACATCCAGTGCCAAATCTAGAAGCTTAGTCCCATTTGGTCATCTCGTGATATACTACAAACACAACCGTAAACAGATAGGCTGAACAGCTTAGTGGAAGACTGCTTCCATCTCGCAGTAAAGGTACCAGACACCACACTCTTCTGTACCGACCCCTTCTAGTCCAACTGGCTGGTAATTGGTACTTGGTTTACTGTTAGAGAACGAACGTCAGCGAGGAAGGGTACAGGTCATTTCACCTGATGAAATGTTATGGGACTTAATACAGGTCTTTAATACTCAATCCACGAAAGTTTGGTCTCCTCTTGGGCTGCCTTTATTGTCACTAGATATTAATATACACAAGTAAGAGCTCGGTGACCTCGTGAGGATAAAAAACAAAACTAAATTTACGTTACGGAAGAAAGTCTTCGTCAGGAACAAAGAACAACTTAAAACAACTAAATAACCGCTACCAAAAACAACACGTGATATAAGACGGATATACGATGCGGTTCCTGTCCACTTCCTGGTAATGACTGCCAACTCAACCCGAATTGTATCTATGTCTTTCGGCTGATGGCAAATGCGAAAGGGAGATTATTCAAAGAATTGCAATAGCCAAAGATAAATTTAACAGCAAAGAGAGATAACACTTCTGTCCAAGCAGATATCTCAGATCTTAGAGAGATACACTTCTGTCCAAGCAGATATCTCAGATCTTAGAGAGATACACTTCTGTCCAAGCAGATATCTCAGATCTTAGAGAGATACACTTCTGTCCAAGCAGATATCTCAGATCTTAGAGAGATACACTTCTGTCCAAGCAGATATCTCAGATCTTAGAGAGATACACTTCTGTCCAAGCAGATATCTCAGATCTTAGAGAGATACACTTCTGTCCAAGCAGATATCTCAGATCTTAGAGAGATACACTTCTGTCCAAGCAGATATCTCAGATCTTAGAGAGATACACTTCTGTCCAAGCAGATATCTCAGATCTTAGAGAGATACACTTCTGTCCAAGCAGATATCTCAGATCTTAGAGAGATACACTTCTGTCCAAGCAGATATCTCAGATCTTAGAGAGATACACTTCTGTCCAAGCAGATATCTCAGATCTTAAAAGTGAGAATCGTTAATTGCTATATGCATTCAGGTTTTTTAATGAAATAGAAACTTTGACACTGACCTAGAAAACAGAGAAGACTATAAAGACATTTGTAATGTGGGTATTCAGAAGACTTGGACACGTTTTTTGGAAAGAAAGAAAAACCAATAGTGAGGTTCTGGAACAACTAAAAATGAAGAAGATGCTTCTGAACGGAAAAAATAAATATTTTGGTCATGTCAAGCGCCATGACAGTCTGATAAAGGTAATTTTGGAGGGCAAAGGTAGAGAACAAGAGATGCAGAGGGCGGCAGAGGTGCAGATGGACAGACAATATCAGGAGGTGGTCAAGACACCACAGTTTGACTGCATGTACCAGCCTGGCGGGAGACAGAGATAGATGGAGATCCATTCCGTTACGGAGACTTCACTTGAGGGTGATGATGATCTCTGCCTAACCTCATGTCTTGTTTTCTGTTGTAATTTGCTATTTTCGTCTTCCTTGTCCCCGAAGAAGACATTGTGGCCGTAACGCGAGTCCTGTTTTTGTCTCCGTTGAGGGTCACCGAACTTTTACAAATGTCTTTTTGAATCCCTATTTCCCCCTTCGTGTTTGATCTACATATTTTTATGTACTTTCTATTCACTCAAATCGCACCGGTGTACTTATTTCTGCAGAAGGTAGCTGCAAATTGCAACCTAACTCTTTTTATATTTTGGAAATGAAATACAGCGAAGAAGGTAACTGGTCATGCGTCACGTGAGTCGTCAAAATGATCTTCATGCGTCCCTTGAGTTATTACACATTTCTTTATGCGTTACTTGAGTCATTGAAATTGTTGGTATGCGTCACTTGAGTCATTGAAATTGTTGGTATGCGTCACTTGAGTCGTGAAAATTATTTGCATGCGTCTCTTGGGGCATCTAAATTGTCTTCATGCGTTAATTGCGTCAGCTAAATTGTCTTCATGCGTTCAGTCGTCCAAATTGTCCTCCTGCGATAATTGTGTCAGCAAAATTGTCTTCATGCATTATTTGAGTCAGCTAAATTGTCTTCCTGAATTATTTGAGTCAGCCAAAATGTCTTCATGCATTATTTGAGTCAGCTAAATTGTCTTCATGAATTATTTGAGTCAGCCAAAATGTCTTCATGAATTATTTGAGTCAGCCAAATTGTCTTCATGCGTTATTTGAGTCAGCAAAAAAGGCGTGCCCATGTCTCTCGAGTTATCGAAGCTCTCATCCTATGGCCCATCACGAACCTTAAAGTGGCCCTTGTGTCATCTAGATCATCTTTTGGGGCTAAATGCGCCATCGAAACTGACTTAATGTCCTCATGCTGGCCTTCTACAATCCCCATTGACTTAATGAAACTTGAATCAGTAAAGAAATAAAAGATGTGTTCATTCGTAAATTTGGGTCATGGACAAAACATCTGCTTGTTACCTGCTTGTCATCAATCTTTTTTTTTTCTTTGTCTTTTAGGGTTCACTTTATTTCTCTATTTCCCAAGGCGGTGTGCGTTGCACTATGGTTTTTTTATTTTGCGCCTGTCGTCCCAGTGCATCCGAATTCAGCATGCTTTTATGTAAGGGTCTGCTTCCTCCAGCATTTTGTAAGGGTTTGCTTCTCCGGGGTAACGGCCGGTGCTGTGATGGGGATCGAACCCTGCACCTTGTGGTGACTTTAAGTTCAATATAATTTTTAAGTCCGTAATTCAGGTATGGTGTAGTGTAACTGAAAGTGAAATGGTTGCTAGACTGGGATGACAGCGTACCAGGGTTTGAAATCACGGACGGGCCGAACAAACCTCCTGAACGTGGTTTGTGCCTGATACGACCCATCATCCAGTCGACCCAGCTGTAAATGGGTACTTGTATGATTTGGGTAAGGCTGTTGTTGTGGCTGTTGTTGTGGTTGTTGTTGTGGTTGTTGTTGAATGCCCACATTAGGGTTACTCTTTTGAGCGCCATGAAAAGGACGTTAATTGAGGGGGGTTGTAGCTTTCCTTACATTCCGAGCATGCTGATCAAGATGATCAAGATGGACCATGGTCCTCCAGACGGTTGTGCTGTGATTTGCTTCATCTGCGTTCCGCTCACTACTACGGGCTCCACAGCGATCTCTCGTTAGCCACGGTGTCAGGAAAACAGCCTGTTTCCAGGGACGACTACGAGGACGTCAAGGTGAGGCTTTTGACCAGTATATGTATCCTTACTCTAACTAACATGTCTGATCAGTATGTTGTGACTGACCAGACCTTATTCTTCCTTCCCGGTTGGGGGGAGTAAAAACAGCAAGGAATTAAACTGGCCACCCCACCTACATAGACTGTGGTTTAGTTCAAGAAAAGTTATCTTCCTCCCCAACGGCAATTGTTGTCATGTGACTTGAACGACGAAGTTCAGTTCATTGTGAACAAAAATATGTTTTTATAAATAGGTATGGTCACATACCTGGCTAGGGGACGGCGTGGGTTAGTGGTTAAGTTACACGACTGACAACCAGAAGGTACTGGGTTCGATTCCCAACACAGCACCGGCCATTACTCCGGGGAAGCAAACCCTTAGAAAATACCGGAGGAAGCAGGCCCCTACATTGAAATGCATGCTGAAGTCGGGTGCACTGGGCCGACAGGCGCAAAATAACAACAACAGTGCAACGCAGGATGCCTTGGGGATTAGATAAATAATGCGAACGCAACAAAAAAACAAACATACCTGACTAAGTCGAAAACACAAATGAAACCTACATTACGACCAATATGCCTTCTTCAGGAACATCGAACATGAACAATGGTTGGTTGGTTGGTTGGTTATTGATCCAGCAGCCTATGGGATCCTGCCCTTTGGCCCAATGCCGTATAGTGGTGTATGCAAGTGTTTGTAAGCTGTTGTTTAGTTCCGTACAAAGTGTTCCATGTTTCTGGCCCTGGAGGAAGAAGCTCTTTCCTAACACTGGCAAGCGCCGAACATTCAAAAAGATGGTGCTCAACAGTTTCATAGGGGCGTGGTCACAGCCAGCACTCTGGAGTATGTTCTGGTTGGATTCTGTTCAAGTGGCTGTTAAGTTGTATGTGTTGAGTGCGAAGTCGGAAGCAAGAACAGGAAATGAGCTAGTTCAGTTTGGAGCCGTTACACGATTTGATGGGCTGGAGTTGTCTTTCGAGAGCCACGTGTGATACGTCTGCCGTTGTAAACCAGTGACGCTATAGGAACAGTTTATCAATCTACCACAGTGTCGCTATAGGAACAGTTTATCAATCTACCCCAGTGTCGCTATAGGAACAGTTTATCAATCTACCACGCAACTTACCGAGTGACCTGAAGCCAGAAATTCAGGCGTTGAAAGCGCGCACGTGAAGTTGATATGGGTGCATTCACATCCTAGTTTATTTCAACATATCAAATCGTGTTTTATTTTCAGGATGTTTACGGTAAAATCCTGGCCAAATCTATTTTTAACCTCCAGCTCTCGTTGATCACAAACAGCCTCGTTTTGGCTTAGCGAATTTGCATATTACGGCTGATTGGACAGTTTACATTACTGTAAATGTGTCGTCTTTTGCTCTGAACTATATCAGAGAGCTGGCTTTCATTGTGTAAGTTAAACAAATCAGAACAGACGCCATCACAAGGCACAAATTACCGCCAGGCCTCGTCTTGTGCTATATCTTGTCTGATCTCCAGCATTCTGTGACCTGCCATTAACCCTTTTAAAGCGCGTATATAGATTACCAAAAAAAAATATCTGACAAGAACAGAATTTAGAAATTGAGTGGGATCAAGATGCTGAGCAGCGCATGAGCTGCAGTGGTCAGCGACCCATAGCTGACTGCTAGCGTCAGGGCCAGCGAACC
Source organism: Ariolimax columbianus (assembly GCA_036924085.1). Taxonomy (NCBI): domain Eukaryota; kingdom Metazoa; phylum Mollusca; class Gastropoda; order Stylommatophora; family Arionidae; genus Ariolimax; species Ariolimax columbianus. The sequence goes on from JAVGWX010000014.1 coordinate 58,743,709, forward strand.
ATAGCTGCCAAGACCCTTCTACACCTCCACGCGGTGATCCTGGATAACAGGCTGTAGCAGGGCAGACTGGCTAAGGAGAAGGGTTCGAAATGGGAATGCTAACCCAGTACTAAAAAAATGCTTGCTGAAGTCGGATGTGTTGGACCGAAAGGTGCAAATATCACAGTCAAACTGTAAACTAAGACACAACGCATTCCGTTCTCTGGACTACTTAAGCCCTTTCAGTGTTTGGTAGCGGAAGATTGAGAATGAACGACGCCAAGCCAGCCAGAAATTGAGTTTCTATTTTCATTCGCTTCTTCACTATCTCCTTCTTCTAATTCTCCAACTTCTCCTTCTCTGTATTAATATTTGTAATTCCTGAATCCTGGTATTCAATCAGACATGGTTACCTCATGCCAGGTAGTCAAAAGCTGCTTGAACCTGTGTCTATGCTTCACCCTGAAGTACTAAGATGGCCGATATCTCTATTCTCATATCTAATTATTTTTCTTTCTCATTCTTCTGCGTATTTTCCTTTCTTTTATTAATTACCGTCTTCTTCTTCTTCTTCTTCTTCTTCTTCTTCTTCTTCTTCTTGTTCTACTACTCCTTCTTTTTTATTCTTCGTCCTATTTTTATTATTATTATTATTATTATTATTATTATTATTATTATTATTACTATTATTATTATTATTACTATTATTATTATTATTATTATTATTATTATTATTATTATTACTATTATTATTATTATTATTATTACTATTATTATTATTATTACTATTATTATTATTGTTATTATTATTTTTATTATTATTTTTATTATTATTATTATTATTATTATTATTATTATTACTATTATTATTATTATTATTACTATTATTATTATTATTATTATTGGAGCACGGAGATGTTAGTCCAGTTAAGTACAAAATACTGACCAGGACATCGCATCAGGGTCATTACAGTGACCAAGACCACAATCTCTGTTCCGTGTAACGCTTTCTGGAAACAGGCTGTTTTCAAGGCAGCCTCTCCGACGAGATGTGGATTGATGTGATCCCCGTAGTAGTGAGCGCCACGCATATAAAACTAAGCATAGTACAATCGCATGGAGGACCATGGCCCACTTTCATCAGCACGCTCGGGATTTGAGGAAAGCTACTACAGCCCGCAACTTTTCATGACGCACAAAAGAGTAAACTTACTCATTATGAGCATAAAACAACAACAACATCAAGAATAACAACTGAAAGTTACGACGACAGAGCACAGACTCGGTATCTTCCGCTCAGATCGACTGTGATAGACGGTTTGTCAAACCATGGCCGTCTGTAATTGAGATGCAGATGAGCAAGGTCAAAAGGAGCGCGATAATATTTGAACCTGCCACGTTGGAATTGCAAACCAAACTCGCAACTATTTGGCCTATCGTTTCTTCCTACCAATCTGTCGTTCCCAAACGGTGTGCCGCGACACCCTAGGGTGCTAGGTTGGTTGATAGGAGTGCCACGGCTGGTTGATAGGAGTGTCACGGCTGGTTGATAGGAGTGCCACGGCTGGTTGTTATTGGTGCAACATCTGGCTGATATTAGTGCCACGAAACAATCCAATATTTTCATCATTTGCGTACTGTAACTGTCAAGTAGGCTTGATATTTGAAAAAATTATGGTTTCTATTTCTAAGAATCGACGTCACTGCAGTTCGGGCATACCCATAGGTGGCCAGTCTCTCTCTCATCAAATGGCGTAAGGTATGGATGCTGTTGGTCCCTGTAGCTCGCTGGTTGTACACTTTCCTGCGCCGTCTTCTCATGCGCCCCACTCCGCTCGAACCTTGTTTAATGTCGAAACTTTGCAGTCTGTGGATTGCTGTTTCATCTATTGCGGTGTCCTCATACAGCAGGCGGTCATTGATTGATTTCAAAATGTCACTTCTATCCATCACTAATGTGCCCATGATGGGAGCTTGTGAAGCCAAGATGTCAGCTCTTTCATTGCCCTGAACCCCAGCATGAGCAGGACAGTAGATCCAGGTCAACGCCTTAAGGTTTGAGACCTTAACAGCAGCTATCCACTATACCTAAGCCATCCCTTCTGAAGTACAGCTTGCGCGTCAATCACGATGAATGCCTTTGTTATAGAAAGGCAGAATTATAGAAAAATCTGGTATACTCAAGGTGTCATGGACCGAAACAGTTTTGGAGCCACTGATGTAAAGAAGGTGCTGCCGATAGTATTCAACAACTACCTTTTGCTAGCCCACTTTGTAAGGAGTCACATTTTGTTAGCCCACTTTGTAAGGAGCCACCTTTTGCTAGCCCAATTTGTAAGGAGCCACCTTTTGCTAGCCCGCTTTGTAAGGAGCCACCTTTAAAAATCACTTGTTGAGCTCATTCGAACATTTCTTCATGCTTGTGGATGGTAATGTGGTTAGCATGATTGTGGATGGTAATGTGTTTGTCTTGCTTGTGAGTGGTAATATAATGGTATTTTAATGGTATTGTAATGGTATTGTAATTGTAATGTAATTGTAATGTCATTGTAATGTAATTGTAATGTAATTGTAATGTGTTTATCATTAGCTTGTGGTGGTAACGTGTTTATCATGAGCTTGTGGATGGTAATGTGTTTATCATGAGTTTGTGGATGGTAATGTGTTTATCATGAGCTTGTGGATGGTAATGTGTTTATCATGAGCTTGTGGATGGTAATGAAATGGTAATGTGTTTGTCATGAGCTTGCATCGCTTCTACACACCCGGTCTTCGCATTTGGAAACGACATTTTGTTTCTCGTTTTTATTTGTTCGCCTTATTTCTCTATTCCCCAATGTGGTGTGCGTTGCACTGTTTTTGCTTTGCGCCTGCCTGTCCAGTGCATCCAACTTCGTCCTTAATTTTATGTAAGGGTTTGCTTCCCCGGGGTAACGGCTAGTACTGTGATTGGGGAGCGAACTCAGCTCCTTCGAGTTGTGAGCCGTGTCACTTCACCACTAAACCACACCATCCCCCTGGCTTCCTCGTTCCATGAAACATTAAACACTCCAGATCCTTCCTGACTAAATCGCTATTTCCCTATTCACATGCCTGGCATGTCGGTGGTTGTTTCATGGGACGAAAGCTTTTCCCAGGCGAGCCAGTTGTGAGTTGGTACACACCTTAACTTAACTTAACATCCTTATACTGGTTTAGAAGACTCGACAGAGTCTGTATACAACCAGTTTCTTGGAGCGTGATTTAACCGATATGCGAGTCCATCTTAATAAATTCAAACATTAGAGCTAAGTCAACCCACAGCCAGTTAGGCACCATATATAGCGGTTCTCAACAAACCACCTGGGGAAAGGTACAAATAACTTGGGTAGATTTGTCATTTCTATTTATTCCGGGCAGCTGCCGCTAAGACTTCTCTTTTCGATTTCCAACGTGCTCAACACTGGACACGGGAGTCCGATCTCACTACCCAGAGATCAGGGGAATATTTACCAGGAGATCCACGTGAACAGAAATCCTTGTTTCCACCGTGATTCAACCACGCGACCTCCGGCATTCGAGGTGGACACCTTACCTCGAGACCACTGGGTCCCCCACCCGAGGCGGACACCTTCCCTCGAGACCACTGGATCCACCACCCGAGGCAGACACCTTGCCTAGAGACAATTGAGTCTGGAATGTTCGGAGCCTCTGTGTGAACTACTGAATTTGTGTTCTGTCGTCGGGGCTTTCATCAATGGGAGGAATTTAGCACATATGTAGACCAACCGTGGAACACATCCTGCAAAGCTTCACGCTCACGCAGGAAAAGAGAGAACAATACTGACCTCGTGAGACACATATGAGACAAGAGCTGTATGGAGATGAAACAGCCTTATAAACAACGGTGTCCTTTGTTAGAGAAACCGGAACCTTGATCTGAGGATGAACGAAGAAGAAGAAGAAGAAGAAGATATGGAGACCGCATGATGTAGTGATGTTGGTTCTGTCAGCCATTGTCCACGTCCACTACCAGTGATATGCAACGTTTTGCCAAGGAAGATGTGACACTATTATTTGTCTAAGGTCTTCGTTTCTGTCTCCTTCCTGTCGATCCTTCGGTATCATACAAAAATGGACCTAAAAACTGATCATTACTGAGAGGATTGATATGACTGAGGAATAAAGATCGCTTGTCCTTGTAGTCGCCCACGTAGTGCAATGTCTAGGGTTTTATTTTACTTCTGATATAAACAAAAACGAAAAATGATTACTAAGATTTTGAATCTACGTCATCGTGATCATAGGACCGCAGTCCAAACCACTCGGTCAGCAGTTTTTTCTTAGAGATCGTTTTATTTTGTCATCCCACGGGACCGCCCATACCCCGCGGGTTGAGAAACATTTTGTACAAAGGGCCAAATAGTAAATATGTTAGGCTTTGTGGCCAAACTCGAGGATATTTATTTATGATGTTCGCTCTTCACCAGTGATGAAGACCACTCTCTTTGTTCGTCCATCCCATGTGATGAAGACCACTCTCTTTGTTCGTCCATCCCATGTGATGAAGACCACTCTCTTTGTTCGTCCATCCCATGTGATGAAAACCACTCTCTTTGTTCGTCCATCCCATGTGATGAAGACCACTCTCTTTGTTCGTCCTTCACCAGTGATGAAGACCACTCTCTTTGTTCGTCCTTCACCAGTGATGAAGACCACTCTCTTTGTTCGTCCTTCACCAGTGATGTAGACCACTCTATTTGTTCGTCCATCCCATGTGATGAAGACCACTCTCTTTGTTCATCCTTCACCAGTGATGAAGACCACTCTCTTTGTTCGTCCTTCACCAGTGATGAAGACCACTCTCTTTGTTCGTCCATCCCATGTGATGAAGACCACTCTCTTTGTTCAACCGTGTGGGCAGTCTTTTCTCCTGCTGTGTCCGCTAAAATGGGTGACTTGTGTGTCGTGTCTTTCCCATAACCGCAAGAGGTCGTTGGGACATCACTCATCGTGTGAGTGAGTTGGGCATCTCTCCCCGGCTGTGTTCAGTCCATTATAGTCGTGTCTAAATTTCACATTCCAAAATCGACTGTTTCTAGCTAGGGCGAGGGACGCAAATCTCGTACAGTTCAGCCGTGTGAACTAAACCGTGAAATACGACACAGGCTTAAGCGTAGTGATATTCTTATGGCCGATGTCCAGGCTAGGGTAATCGGACGGAAGAAAAAACAAAAACGAACGAATGAACCAGTCCAAATGGAAAGCAACAACACATTTCCGTAAACACAAGTTACAGTCGTCGACTAGTGTGAATTCCAGACAAATCCGTGGCCTGGATGCATCTATAATGAACTAAAACAGCAGAGCAATGTAGACCCGCAGCCAGCTACGGTTCCATCTTTGCTGATAATGTAGGCAGAACTTCTTAAATAACACGAAAAAAACCAAGTATCACAAATATATGTATTAAAATCTAAATTAATAATAACAACAACATTAATAATAATACATTTTCACTAGTGCCGAGAAAGGCTAAACTAACAGATATTGACCCCGACTTCAAGTTGACGTCGTGCAACTGAAAACATGCTGTATTGCAGTAGTCTGACCAACTAGGTGAGATCGACAGTGTGCTCTTCATATTGCTAGGAAGCCTTGAATATCACTACAGATGTGAGAACATACGTATGCCTTCATCAGTATACAACACGATGCCGGAAAGACGAACCCAGTCACTTCAAGCCAAAACGTAATAAAAACAACCAAAACCAGACAATTTCTTCTCTTCCATAATTCGCGGGCTAGGTTTCGACATAATGACGTGTTGTCTGATCGCAGAGAAAATACAATAATGAATAAAATGAACATTAATCTTCCAAAATTTTAGGCTGTCTCCGAGACAAACCACATTTATACCGTATTTATGCGCGACTTTGATCACTAATAAATAAAAATTAAATTTATTCCGTATTTCTGTTTAGCATAATGAGCTTAAAAATCTGGCCATGTTCCCTTATTTTATATAATGGCGACTTCACACAGAATGAGTACATGCATATTATATATTATCTTGAAGAATTACGAATTAGAAAGATAGAGACGTTCGATTGTGTGAAACAACTCGATGACCGACTCGAAGATTTATATATAAGATTGAGTTTGCATGATTTTGGAAATGAGATGAACCTGGCATACGAGACACAAGAAGAAGTGAAATAGAAAAAAATGGCCAGGTATATTGAGAAAACGAAGATAGATTTAGAAGAATATAGTTAAATTGATAAACGTATTTATACTGATGTAGAAGACTGCAATTCTGCATACAACCAGTTTCTTATAGAGTGGTTTAACCGATGTGTGAGTCCATCATACGAAGCGTGTTCAAATGAAACCGGACCTAACTGCACCAAGTGTATATACGTATGATACGCATGATGGTGACAAGCGAGCTGTGATTCGGTTTCTAACAGCGGAAGGATGTCGACCAGTTGACATTCATCGCAGAATGCAGGCAGTGTATGGGAACAAAAGTGTGGCGAACATACGCTCCGGCGACGGTCCACCCGAATTTCTGCATTAATGTGGATGATAACATCTTCTCACGCAACAATGTACGCCTGACCTGGTCTCGGAAGATCTTTCGTTAACTCACGTCCTTCTTTAAACATCGTTGTCCAGTTCTTTACTGTTGTCTTCGACACACTTTTGTCCCCATACACTGCCTGTATTCTGCGATGAATGTCAATTGGTGGACATCCTTCAGTTGTTAGAAACCGAATCACCGCTCGCTGATCAACTCTGGACGGATTCCGTATCACACCCGCCATGTTTTTAACGGTCTGCTGAGGAAACTTTGAGTCGGAGGATAATGATATTTAGCAAACTTAACGGTTGATATGCGCTGTTTACACCGGAAGTGACGTTATTTTGCGCATCGTACGTATGTTCACTTGGTGCATTTAGGTACAGTTTCATTTAAACACGCCTCGTAATAAACTTAAACACAAGAGCAAAGTAGACCAGCCGCCTGTTAGGTGTCATCTCTGCTGCTTATAATAACAAACCATCTAACCATGGGCGGTGTTAGGCCATGCCACATTGTTAGTCACCTATTACGACATGCTCTATGGGGAGCACTGGTGCTATTCGTGTCTTTGTCATTCATAAAGACCCCAGTGGACCACTTCGGAGGCGGGGGTGTGGCGGGTGAGGGGGTCTGGAAACTTGCAACTGTGTCGAAATGATAGAGATATGGTGTTATCTGTGTCTGTGATACATTTTGAATGCTGGGGAGACTAGGGATAGATGGATGGAAAAAAAAGAACAAGCAGATATTCTACAAAGTTGATCTGAGCAGACTAGATGGTGACGTTGAAAGTCGTGGTTGATCATTATACTTAACTTAACTTAACTTAACTTCAACTTCAACTTCAACTTAACTTAGCTTAAGTTAAGGTAAGTAAAATTAAGATTCATTATACTGGTTTAGAAGGCTCTACATAGTCTGCATAGAACCAGTTTATTTCACTCCACCGTACATGTGAGCATCCAATCTATTTTGTAATGCATTAGCTGACTCTGCTTCCACTATATCCTGCAGCAATGCATATAAGTATTCACCACTCTCTGAATAAAAAAATATTTCCTAATATCTAATCTAGACCTGTCTTTAAACAATTTGTAGCTGTGTCCTCTTGTTCTTGTAGCCGGTCATACTTTGAGAAACTTGGTATAGTCTAATTTATCCTTTCCGTTTACTAAATTATACACTTGTATTAAGTTATCTCGCATTATTATCTATTCAAGACCCTGAGACCAGATTTTTTTTTTTTGGGTAGTCTTTCCTCATAACTATAATTATGAAGAAAGATGAAGAAAAATAACAGATAATTAAAGTGGAATACGAAGAAGAAGAATTGAAGAACAAAGAACTAAAAAGTTGAAGAAAGGATTATGAAGAGAAATTAAGAAACTATGAAAACTACAGATAATTGAAACTGGAAATGGAGAAGAAAAAAGTCGAGTATTAACAACGGGAACATATTCCAATAATTTCCATGCAGAAGCAGAGGCAATAAAGGCCACAGCTGAGCTTGTAATCCAAGATAAAGATATCCACTTAGAAAACATAGTATTCCGGACTGATGCCACGTCAGTATTAGCAGCGCTAAAACTACACAAAGATGAAAATCTCGAGCAATGTATGTTCTCCCTGACACAGCTCTCAGCAGAACACCCAACGTTGGTCATACAGTGGATCCCATCCCACTGCAATATTGAAGGCAATGAAGCTGCAGACAAACTAGCAAAGTGTGGAGGAGCATCCCCACAAACAGACCTGAGTATCACATATAATGAGGCCAAGACCATAATTAAAGCCAACTTCAGGGGAAAATGGGCTGATCAACACCCCGACTTCCGAACAGAAGACAGCTACTATAACTTAACTAGAGAAGAGCAAGTCATCATCTTCAGACTGAGAACTGGGCACAACAGACTTAAGGGTCATCTTTACAACAAAATGAGGATTGGGACAGATGACAGGTGCCCATGTGGGGAGCATATCATGACCGTGGAACACATCCTGCAAAGCTGCACGCTCACGCAGGAAAAGAGAGAACAATGCTGGCCTCGTGAGACAGATATGAGACAAAAGCTGGATGGAGAAGAAACAGCCTTACAAACAATGGTGTCCTTTGTAAGAGAAACCAGGACCTGGATCTGAGAATGAACCAAGAAGAAGAAGAAGAAGAAGAAGAAGAAGAAACCGGAAAAATAATCAATCGACAGACATGCGTAACGGACGAGGAAGTGGAAGAAAAAGTATAAACGGAAAAGTGATACAATATAACGGAAAAAGAAACGGAAGAAATATTTGAGATTATGCTAATATGAAACCATACAGTATGTTAATTAATGAGACTGTATGTGTGGGAAGGAGAGTTCCCCAGGTTGACAATGTTACTGATAGTGCTCATCTAGTGGGAAAGTAATATGACCTTGGAGATGTCACATTATCCTGTCACATGTGCTGTGCATATTCTTCCTTTCTGTCAAATTTGTTCATGTTTTTGTTCCTGTATCAAATATGAGCTATTGTTTCTAGAGCTTTCTTTTATTGTTGTATCATATATGAGCTATTGTTTCTAGAGCTTTCTTTTATTGTTGTATCATATAAGAGCTATTGTTTCTAGAGCTTTCTTTTATTGTTGTATCATATATGAGCTATGGCTTCTAGAGCTTTCTTTTATTGTTGTATCATATATGAGCTATTGTTTCTAGAGCTTTCTTTTATTGTTGTATCATATATGAGCTATTGTTTCTATAGCTTTCTTTTATTGTTGTATCATATATGAGCTATTGTTTCTAGAGCTTTCTTTTATTGTTGTATCATATATGAGCTATTGTTTCTAGAGCTTTCTTTTATTGTTGTATCATATATGAGCTATTGTTTCTAGAGCTTTCTTTTATTGTTGTATCATATATGAGCTATTGTTTCTAGAGCTTTCTTTTATTGTTGTATCATATATGAGCTATTGTTTCTAGAGCTTTCTTTTATTGTTGTATCATATATGAGCTATTGTTTCTAGAGCTTTCTTTTATTGTTGTATCATATATGAGCTATTGTTTCTAGAGCTTTCTTTTATTGTTGTATCATATATGAGCTATTGTTTCTAGAGCTTTTTTTTATTGTTGTATCATATATGTGTTACTGTTTCTAGAACTTTCTGGGGTTTTTTTTGGTATCAAATATGAGCTATTGTTTCTAGAGCTTTCTTTTTCTGGTATCAAATATGGGCTATTGTTTCTAGAGCTTTATTTTTTTGGTATCAAATATGGGCTATTGTTTCTAGAGCTTTCTTTTATTCGTGTATAAAATATAGACTATTGTTTCATTCAGACCAAATAATCTACTCCATTCTCCTTAAAAACCAAACACACTCGATTTCAGCTGACTTTTTTTAGTACCGGGTTTGCCTTCCCCCTGCGATCCCTTTCCCTTGGCGAGGCTACACTAGTGACTAGTGCAGCCTGTTTTCATGGCCGCCACTTGGAGGCAAATGAGGGTTTTTGTCCGCTATGGTTCGCTGATCCTGATGGAAGCAGCCAGCTATGGTTCGCTGATCCTGATGGAAGCAGCCAGCTATGGTTCACTGACCCTGATCCAAGCAGCCAGCTATGGTTCGCTGACCCTGACGGAAGCAGCCAGCTATGGTTCACTGACCCTGATCCAAGCAGCCAGCTATGGTTCACTGACCCTGATCCAAGCAGCCAGCTATGGTTCACTGACACTGATTCAAGCAGCCAGCTATGGTTCACTGACCCTGATCCAAGCAGCCAGCTATGGTTCACTGACCCTGACTCTAGCAGCCAGCTCTAGTTCTCTGACCCTGACTCTAGCAGCCAGCTCTAGTTCGCTGACCCTGACTCTAGCAGCCAGCTCTAGTTCGCTGACCCTGACTCTAGCAGCCAGCTCTAGTTCTCTGACCCTGATGGAAGCAGCCAGCTCTAGTTCGCTGACCGTTGCAGACCATGATCCATCTTCCCTTATCTAAAACAAGTGTGACAATAATGTGTGCTTGTGATGGCAACTCTTTATTTAGCCAGAATTCCCAGCAGAACCACGATAGAAGATGCACACCAGCCCCGTGGAGGTTTAGGCGCCTTTAGAGCGGCTTTCCTTTCGTATCCTAACCAGCTCTTCCAGTGTACGGATTGGTAGTTTGCCACGATGACTGTCCTTATTAAACAGGTCTTAGATAGCCATCTTGATATCAAAATGCTGGACAATGCAAGAGCTGCAGTGGTCAGCGACCCATAGCTGACTGCTAGCGTCAGGGCCAGCGAACCAGAGCTGCCAAGACCCTTCTACACCTCCACGTGGTGATCCTGGATAACAGGCAGCAAACTGACTAAGGAGAAGGGATCGAAGAGGGAATGCTAACCCGGTACTCAAAAATGCCTGCTGAAGTCGGATGTGTCGGATCGAAAGGTGCAAATATCGCAGTCAAGCTGTAAACTACAACACAATGCATTCCGTTCTCCAGACTACATCTTGCTACTTGCAAAGCTCTTTTCATGGGTTGGTAGTGGGAGTTTGAGAACGAACGACGAAGACAACGTGGAAGATAGCCACCACAGTGCTTGTTTCTCGTAACAAAGGTCGACACGCTTTGGTCTACCCAGCTGTATACTAACCGGGTCCATAAAATAGGAGACTTGGTACACAAAGATCTTTAACACGTAATCCGCGACGGCATTGTATTGCTATTGGCTCAACGTGTAATCAATCAATCGTTCAGCCAATCAATGAGTCAATTTAGCAATCAGTCGACCAATCACTAAATCAATGAATCGATGAAATATACAATCTATCAATCAATCAATCAACCATTGGATTAGTCGATCATTCACTCGTCTAATTTAACGATCAATCAATCAATCAGTCAATCAAAACCTTTTTAGCTCCCTGTAGAGCAGAGGTCTTCAACAAATGCCTTACAGGTCCCCCTGTTCTACCTTGGATGATTGTCGAACTAATATACACTTTTGATTGACTTGTCCATATTTGTTAACGTTTATGTGGCTTCAAATATCAACAGGATAACACACCCAACCGTCTTTACTCGCCTCTTATGATATGCTTCGACAGGTTATCTATTTTTCCCATTTCAAATCCCTTAAACACTCGGGAATCAACTTTACTTTATTTTCCTTCCTTGAGTTACCCCTCTTAAACTGGGTGCACCCTGACGTAGGTAGGCAAATATACGACCTACAAGCATGTAAGAATCGACCTCTACCGAAGAAACCTACACAGCCTTCTCAATACACTTCAACCAAGCTTACACTCAAAGCCACACGTACACACGCCACCATCACACAATTCCGGTAATTTCTCTTTTTTTCCCTCGTTTACACTTGACTCTCGAAATACCTGTATCCTAGGCAACGCGTCGCTGTGAAATTAAGCATAAACAAATTGCGAGTGTTTGCGTTTGTTACTTGTGAGTGTTTTGTATCATACCCAGAGGGCAAATAAAAATGACTGCCTAGAGGGGAGGTGAGTCTCAAGTATCAGGTCTTTACCTTGTCTGCGCAACAATCCTTTGGGGGGTCTGGGAATATCTCTGGGCCCTTTTAGGTTGACTGGTACAGGCTTTAGGCCTTTTTTTTTATAGATTGATGAATGATATAAAACCCTTTTGATACACCCGTGAATGATATGAATCCAGTTAGATACACCCACGGATGATATACATTTCTTTAGATACACCAATGAATGATAGAAGTATCTTTTAGATAGACCCATGCACGATATAAGCCTCTTCCGGTAGATGAGTGAAAGTTCTAAAGCCCTTTCGGAAGATGAATGAACGTTCTAAAGCCCTTTCGGTAGATGATTGAAAGTTCTAAGGCCCTTTCGATAGATGAGTGAAAGTTCTAAGGCCCTTTCGGTAGATGAGTGAAAGTTCTAAGGCCCGTTCGGTGGGCTAGTGAAAGTTCTAAGGCCCATTCGGTAGACCGGTGAAAGTTCTAAGGCCTGTTCGGTGGGCTAGCGAAAGTTCTAAGTCCCTTTCGGTAGACGAGAGAAAGTTCTAAGGCCCTTTCGGTAAACGAGAGAAAGTTCTAAGGCCCTTTCGGTAGATGAGTGAAAGTTCTAAGGCCCATTCGGTAGATCGGTGAAAGTTCTAAGGCCCGTTCGGTAGATGAGTGAAAGTTCTAAGCTCTTTCGGTGGGCTAGTGAAAGTTCTAAGCCTCTTTCGGTGGGCTAGTGAAAGTTCTAAGCCTCTTTCGGTGGGCTAGTGAAAGTTCTAAGCCTCTTTCGGTCAACAAGCGAACGCTATAAACATGAAGTGGGGGTCTAGATTACTCTTCGTTCCCATGTCCAGGTGTAATATACCTACCAAGACCTTCCCCTCCGCACACCCACCTCATATCAGGTGTAACATACCTACAAAGACATCCCCCCCCCTCCCCCCATTCACCTCATATCCACGCTGTGCACATCGAAACAGAATAAATTACAGCAGACTGGTCAACGAGGTGGGAATCAATAATAGTGATTCTGGTGGAAAGCATTATATTGCACTACAGAGTGGAAGATCGACGGCCACTTTCTTCTGTTCGCTCTGGGATATATAAAGAAATATTCGAACCAGCTAACAGACAGTCGACTAGGCGCGAGCAGCTTAGAAGACAAACACATAACATGTTTTTTACACATTGACCAATAATGAACTAACACATCGTCCGGGAAAGATTGTACCCTACCCGGTTAGCTGTGAGATTGTACCCTGTCTGGTTAGCCCTGTGATATTGTACCCTGCCCGGTTAGCCCTGTGAGATTGTACCCTGCCCGGTTAGCCCTGTGAGATTGTACCCTGCCCGGTTAGCCCTGTGAGATTGTACCCTGCCCGGCTAGCCCTGTGAGATTTTACCCTGCCCGGTTAGCCATGTGAGATTGTACCCTGCCTGGTTAGCCCTGTGAGATTGTACCCTGCCCGGTTAGCCCTGTGAGATTGTACCCTGCCCGGTTAGCCCTGTGAGATTTTACCCTGTCTGGTTAGCCCTGTGAGATTGTACCCTGCCCGGTTAGCCCTGTGAGATTGTACCCTGCCCGGTTAGCCCTGTGAGATTGTACCCTGCCCGGTTAGCCCTGTGAGATTGGATCCTGTCCGGTTAGCCCTGTGAGATTAGATCCTGTCCGGTTAGCCCTGTGAGATTGGATCCTGTCCGGTTAGCCCTGTGCCGAAGACACATTTCTCACACGCTTAGTGATGTCTTTAACCCTAGCGATCCCCTGTCTCAAGGCAGCGGAGTACTCGACTGACCTAAAGGAGTCCACAGGGAACTCGGTGGACGCACTTACTATGAAACCACAAGAGAGCGTGGCTTCATCCACAGCCTACTGTAGATACAAGCCTTCTAACTCACAGAGAAATCCCTTTGAAACGCCACATACCATGTAGTTTACAGCTTGATTGAGATATTTGCACTTTTCAGTCCGGCACATCCGACTTCAGCAGTAATTTTTTCGGTGCCGAGTTAGCCTTTCCATCCGATCCCTTCTCCTTAGCCAGTCTGCCCTGTTGCAGCCTGGTATCCAGGATCACCAGGTGAAGGTGAAAAGAGTCTTGGCAGCTCTGGGTCGCTGGCCCTGACGCTAGCAGTCAGCTCTGGGTCGCTGGCCCTGACGCTAGCAGTCAGCTCTGGGTCGCTGGCCCTGACGCTAGCAGTCAGCTCTGGGTCGCTGGCCCTGCATCTCATGTACTGCTCAGTATCTTGATCCCAGCTCTGGTTCGCTGGCCTTGATACTAGCAGTCAGCTTTGGGTCGCTGATCCCTGCAGCTCATGTACTGCTCAGTATCTTGATCCCAGCTCTGGTTCGCTGGCCTTGATACTAGCAGTCAGCTTTGGGTCGCTGATCCCTGCAGCTCATGTACTGCTCAGTATCTTGATCCCAGCTCTGGGTCGCTGGCCCTGACGCTAGCAGTCAGCTTTGGGTCGCTGATCCCTGCAGCTCATGTACTGCTCAGTATCTTGGTCCCAGCTCTGGGTCGCTGGCCCTGACGCTAGCAGTCAGCTTTGGGTCGCTGATCCCTGCAGCTCATGTACTGCTCAGTATCTTAATCCCAGCTCTGGGTCGCTGGCCCTGACGCTAGCAGTCAGCTTTGGGTCGCTGATCCCTGCAGCTCATGTACTGCTCAGTATCTTGATCCCAGCTCTGGGTCGCTGGCCCTGACGCTAGCAGTCAGCTTTGGGTCGCTGATCCCTGCAGCTCATGTACTGCTCAGTATCTTGGTCCCAGCTCTGGGTCGCTGGCCCTGACGCTAGCAGTCAGCTTTGGGTCGCTGATCCCTGCAGCTCATGTACTGCTCAGTATCTTGATCCCAGCTCTGGGTCGCTGGCCCTGACGCTAGCAGTCAGCTTTGGGTCGCTGATCCCTGCAGCTCATGTACTGCTCAGTATCTTGGTCCCAGCTCTGGGTCGCTGGCCCTGACGCTAGCAGTCAGCTTTGGGTCGCTGATCCCTGCATCTCATGTACTGCTCAGTATCTTGATCCCAGCTCTGGTTCGCTGGCCTTGATACTAGCAGTCAGCTTTGGGCCGCTGATCCCTGCATCGCATGTATTGCTCAGTATCTTGGTCCCCCTGTTTTTCAATCCATTATGTTCTACTTTTAACTTCGTTATAACTGCTTACTTAATAATCGATTATTGTATTGTTTCTATTCGCAGGTACATACCAAGGTCAGTGGTACCGAGGAACACGTCATGGTTACGGAGTCCGACAGAGCGTCCCGTATGGCCTGGCCTCTCATTACCGGCCCAAGGCCATGCGAACATCCTTGACCTCATTACGCTCCGAGAACGAGGATGAACTCGTGGTCAAGTCACGCGACAAGAAGCTGGACGAGAGTAGAGGAGGGTTCGTTCTCAAAGCCAAGTCTGATGAAACTCCGCCTACACGCCGAAAATCAATCTTCGACAAGCAAGGACGGTCAAGTCTCCGTAAGACGCTCATGTCAGGCCTAAAACTGAAGAAGCAGAAAAGCACAGGAGATATCAATTTCTCGCCTAAACGCCAGACGGGCTCTGTAAGGTCCACGAACTCCAGCATTAGTCACGTCAGCGCAGATTCCAGCCAATCAGGCGTGACAACAGCCTCTGTTTACACAGACAGTAATCTGAGCTTTGTCAGTCAAGACGACATTACGGACGTGAACGTAACGGAGACCTACATGGGCGAATGGAAGAACGATAAACGCTCTGGTTTCGGTATCAGCGAGCGTTCTGACGGTCTTAAATACGAGGGGGAGTGGTACAATAACCGGAAGTACGGATACGGGGTCACGACTTTCAAGGACGGCACTCGTGAGGAAGGGAAATATAAGAACAATGTTCTGATATCTTCTGGAAAAAAGAACAAATTGTTCTTGATTCGCACATCCAAACTCCGAGAGCGGGTAGATAGTGCTGTTCTCTCGGCCCAGAGGGCTGCACAAATAGCGCTTCAGAAGGCAGACATCGCCATAACAAGGTTGGTTTCCTCTAGTTTCTCGTCATCACTTCTATTTCTCTCCTGAAATTTAGAATATGTCTTTCCCTCGTGAACATTATTCTAATTATTATTATTATTTTTCCTCTTCTTTTTATGTTCATCTTCTTTTTCTTCAACTTCTTCTTTTGTTCTTCATCTTTTTCTTCATCGTCTTCCTCGTTTTTCTTCTTCTTTTTGTTCTTCATCATCTTTTTCTTTCTTCATCTTCTTCTTTTTCTTCAACTTCTTTCTTGTTCTACTTCTGCTTCTGCTTCATCTTCTTCTTCTTTTTCTTCTTCATCTTTTTGTTCTTCGTCTTTTTTCTTCTTGTTTTCTTCTTTATCTTCTTTTTCTTATTCTTTTTCAACTTATTTTTTTTTAAATCTGAAAATTATTGTTGTTTTTTTTTATTATTATTTTTCCCATTCATTGTCTTCTTCATTTTCAAAGGATGCATCTATTTCCCCCATAAAGTCATAAGATGCATCTATTTCCCCCATAAAGTCATAAGATGCATCTATTTCCCCCATAAAGTCATAAGATGCATCTATTTCCCCCATAAAGTCATAAGATGCATCTATTTCCTCCATAAAGCTGAGAATCTGTCAGAAGTTTTGTTCGCCACCAAACATTATATAACACAATTACATCTACCAGGGACAGTCATTAAGTAACAAAACTTTTATTACAAAGTGTATCAAAGAGTATGTACACCGGCCAATCTTATTACTGGACACAAAATGGCTCTTTAGAAAAACTCCATGTAGGGATTCTGACGATCGAACAGTATGTGCATGCGCAATATAGCGTACAACATTGTCGCTCCGCTGTTGACATGCACCGTGGAAGAACAATGAGGCGTGTACTCGTGTTTTTATTTGTTTTTGGTTGTCAGCAGGTGTGAAATCTTCAGAAGAATAAAGGTTCAGCATGGAAACAGTTGTCTGTGTCAAAGGAGAGTATTTTTTTGCGTTCGCCTTATATCTATATTCCCCAAGGCGAAGTGCATTGCACTAAGTTTTTATTGTGCACCTGTCGGCTCAGTGCATCTGACTTTGGCATGCATTTTATGTAAGGGTCTGCTTCCTCCTGCATTTTCTACGGGTTTGCTTTCCCGGGATAACGGCCGGTGCTGTGATGGAAAGCAAACCCAGTCACTTCGGATTGTGAGCCGTGTTACTTAACCACTAGCCCACGCTGTCCCATAGAGGAGAGTATGGATGGGTAGAAAGATGTCAAAAACAGAAGACAAAATGTCATTGATGAATCGCGGCGTGGGAGACCAGCGTGGCAACTGACACCGTGAAACAGCAGATCGACCAGATAGCCCGTGGCAACAGGCGAGTCACTATTAATTAAATAGCCGTAGATTCCAACATGGGTAACGGCGCGGCACACACAATTGTCCATGATGACCTGGGTTATAGGAACGTGTGTAGCAGATGGATCGCAAGGCAGGCCACAACGAGGCACTAGGTAAAATATTGGTCAAGGTCACACTACTTTTTCTGTTGCGTTTATTCTCAATCTCCCACTATCAAACCCCGACTAGGGCTTTGCAAGTAGCAAGATGTTGTCCAGAGAAAAGAATGCGTTGTGTCGCTAGTTTACAGCTTGGCTGCGATATTTGCATCTTTCGGTCCGACACAACCGTCTTTGGCAGGAAAGGTCACACTAAAAGACTAGGCATTCATAGGCTAGCCGACGGGTGGCCAAGGTGTGTTGCCAGCCATCGACACTATGTTGTTGTTGATGTTGTTGTTGTTGTTGTTGTTGAATGCCCACAATGAGTAGGTTTACCTTTTTGTGCGCCCTGAAAAGGAAGTGGCGGGTTGTTGTAGCTTTCCTCACATCCCGAGGGTGCTGATGAAGGGGCTAATGCTTGGCTTCACCTGTGTGTCGCTCACAACTGCGGAGATCACGTCGATCCTTCATCTTCTTAGCCTGGCTGTCATGAAAACAGCCCGTTTACAGGGAGGGCGATGAGGAAGTCGAGGTGGGGGTCTTGGCCAGTATATTTTGCCGGACCCTGACTAACAAGTCTGACCATTATGTTTTGCCTGACCCTGACTAACAAGTCTGACCAGTATGTTTTGCCTGACCCTGACTAACAAGTCTGACCATTATGTTTTGCCTGACCCTGACTGACAAGTCTGACCAGTATGTTTTGCCTGACCCTGACTAACAAGTCTGACAATTATGTTTTGCCTGACCCTGACTAACAAGTCTGACCAGTATGTTTTGCCTGACCCTGACTAACAAGTCTGACCAGTATGTTTTGCCTGACCCTGACTAACAAGTCTGACCATTATGTTTTGCCTGACCCTGACTAACAAGTCTGACCAGTATGTTTTGCCTGACCCTGACTAACAAGTCTGACCATTATGTTTTGCCTGACCCTGACTAACAAGTCTGACCAGTATGTTTTGCCTGACCCTGACTAACAAGTCTGACCAGTATGTTTTGCCTGACCCTGACTAACAAGTCTGACCATTATGTTTTGCCTGACCCTGACTAACAAGTCTGACCAGTATGTTTTGCCTGACCCTGACTAACAAGTCTGACCAGTATGTTTTGCCTGAACAGACGCTAGTCTTCCTCCCCTCATGTGTAAGTGGTGGCTTGTCGTAGCTTTCCTCACATCCCGAGCGTGCTGATGAAGGTGAAACGGGACTATGTCACGAAATAAGGCACAAAACATGTCTGGTTGTAAAAATGTTATTCATTAGAGTGCACTACTTCATCACTGTCCCTAGTGAACTTGGAGGTCTGTTCAAGTTTTCTCTCGCGTTGACATGCAGTATATCCCTCATATAACCACACATATTTCTCTCAAATAACCACACATATTTCCCTCAAATAACCACATATTTCCCTCAAATAACCACACATATTTCCCTCAAATAACCACATATTTCCCTCAAATAACCACACATATTTCCCTCAAATAACCACATATTTCCCTCAAATAACCACACATATTTCCCTCAAATAACCACACATATATTCCTCAAATAACCACGATTTTCTCTCAAATAACCACAAATATATCCCTCAAATAACCACACATATATTCCACAAATAACCACTTTTCCCCTCAAATAACCACACATATTTCCCTCAAATAACCACATATTTCCCTCAAATAACCACACATATTTCCCTCAAATAACCACACATATATTCCTCAAATAACCACGATTTTCTCTCAAATAACCACAAATATATCCCTCAAATAACCACAAATATATACCTCAAATGACGACACATATATTCCACAAATAACCACTTTTCCCCTCAAATAACCACACATATATCCCTCAAATAACCACAAATATATCCCTCAAATAACCACACATATATCCCTCAAATAACCACAAATATATCCCTCAAATAACTACAAATATATCCCTCAAATAACCACACATATATTTCTCAAATAACCACATTTCCCCTCAAATAACCACAAATATATCCCTCAAATAACCACAAATATAACCCTCAAATAACCACAAATATATCCCTCAAATAACCACGAATATATCCCTCAAATAACCACAGATATCCCTGAAATAACCACATATATCCCTCAAATAACCACACATATATCCCTCAAATAACCACACATATATCCCTCAAATAATCCCACATATATCCCTCAAATTACCACACATATATTCCTCAAATAACCACATATTTCCTCAAATAACCACACATATATCCCTCAAATAACCACAATATATTCCTCAAATAACCACATTTTCCCCTCAAATAACCACACATTTATCTCTCAAATAACCACATTTCCCCTTCAAATAACCACACTTATATCCCTAAAATAACCACACATATATTCCTCAAATAGCCACATTTCCCCCTCAAATAACCACACATATATCCCTCAAATAACCACACATATCCCTCAAATAACCAATATTTCCCTCAAATAACCACACATATATCCCTCAAATAACCATATAATTCCCTCAAATAACCACACATATATCCCTCAAACAACCACATGTTTCCCTCAAATAACCACAAATTTCCCTCAAATAACCACACATATATCCCTCAAATAACCACATATACTCCTCAAATAACCACATATTTCCCTCAAATAACGACATATTTCCCTCAAATAACCACATATTTCCCTCAAATAACCACACATATACCCCTCAAATAACCACATATTTCCTTCAAATAACAACACATATATCCCTCAAATAACCACAAATATATCCCTCAAATAACCACAAATAAATCCCTCAAATAACCACACATATATTCCTCAAATAACCACACATATATTCCTCAAATAACCACATTTTCCCCTCAAATAACCACAAATATATCCCTCAAATAACCACAAATATATCCCTCAAATAACCACAAATATATCCCTCAAATAACCACAAATATATCCCTCAAATAACCACACATATATCCCTCAAATAACCACAAATATATCCCTCAAATAACCACAGATATCCCTCAAATAACCACATATATCCCTCAAATAACCACACATATATCCCTCAGATAACCACATTTTCCCCTCAAATAACCACACATATATCCCTCAAATAACCACAATATATTCCTCAAATAACCACATATTTCCTCAAATAACCACACATATTTACCTCAAATAACCACAATATATTCCTCAAATAACCACATATTTCCCTCAAATAACCACATATTTCCTCAAAAATGTTCTTGGTATCCCTCAGCATTTTCTGTCCCCTTCTGTATACATACGCACACAGACACCACAAATTCACATACATACATACTTAAATACATACTTTTAAATACATACTTAAATACATACTTAAACACATACTTAAACACATACTTAAACACATACTTAAACACATACTTAAACACATACTTAAACACATACTTAAACACATACTTAAACACATACTTAAACACATACTTAAACACATACTTAAACACATACTTAAACACATATTTGTATATTTAACAACTTCAGAACATCAACTGCAGGAACAAATCAACAATCATAATGTAAGGATTGTGGTATGACAATCAACAGTGAGAAAACCGAGGTTGTGGTGATTGCAAGGCAAGAAACAAAAACAAATATGTTTGTACAAAATTAACTGGTAAGATGTTGGAAAATCTCACGTTCCTGGGTAACATAATCTCAGCAGCTGGCAAAGGAGACACTGAAATTCAACAGATGTAATAAAGCAAGTCAAATCATTGGGCAAATGTCCCCGATATTACAATGTAAACACGTGACAATGGATACAAAAAGAACGCTGTACAACATGATATTCCTACCCACATTGTGATATCAGTGACAGGATTGGACATGAACAAACAAAGATAAAAGAAACATCGTAACAATAGAGATAGAATGCTTGCGCAGAATGCTTGGAGTAACAAGAAAGGATAGAATAAGAAATGAAGATATTAGGACACAAGTAGGTACAACACCAGTGCTAGACCTCATCAAGAGACAAGTAGGTACAACACCAGGTCTAGACCTCATCAAGAGACAAGTAGGTACAACACCAGGTCTAGACCTCATCAAGAGACAAGTAGGTACAACACCAGGTCTAGACCTCATCAAGAGACAAGTAGGTACAACACCAGGTCTAGACCTCATCAAGAGACAAGTAGGTACAACACCAGGTCTAGACCTCATCAAGAGATAAGTAGGTACAAGACCAGGTCTAGACCTCATCAAGAGACAGGTACAACACCAGGTCTAGACCTCATCAAGAGATAAGTAGGTACAAGACCAGGTCTAGACCTCATCAAGAGACAAGTAGGTACAACACCAGGTCTAGACCTCATCAAGAGACAAGTAGGTACAACACCAGGTCTAGACCTCATCAAGAGACAAGTAGGTACAACAACAGGTCTAGACGTCATCAAGAGACAAGTAGGTACAACACCAGGTCTAGACCTCATCAAGAGACAAGTAGGTACAACACCAGGTCTAGACCCCATCAAGAGACAAGTAGGTACAACACCAGGTCTAGACCTCCCCAAGAGACAAGTAGGTACAACACCAGGTCTAGACCTCACCAAGAGACAGCAAACCAAATGGTTCGGCCACGTGACACGTCAAACACCAGATAGTATCCCTCAGAAAGCAATGATTTACAGATACCATGGATACAAAGCCAAGGGCTGACCATGCAAACGATGGATACCAGAAATAACAGAAGCAGTAAAGCCCAAAAGTACGAAGCACATACTAGGGCCTGGACAAGATACCTCTTCATAACCTGACGCTGAAAGGCACAAGCACATACTAGGGCCTGGTCAAGAAACCTCTACATAACCTGACGCTGAAAGGCACAAGCACATACTAGGTCCCGGTCAAGAAACCTCTTCATAACCTGACGCTGGAAGGCACAAGCATGTACTAGGGCCCGGTCAAGAAACCTCTTCATAACCCGACGCTGGAAGGCACAAGCATGTACTAGGGCCCGGTCAAGAAACTTCTTCATAACCTGGCGCTGGAAGGCACAAGCATGTACTAGGGCTCGGTCAAGAAACCTCTCCATAACCTGGCACTGAATGACACAAGCAGGACACAAGCGAAAATAAGAAGATATAAGTTGTATATACGAGGTAGCTTCAAAAAGTTCCCGGAATAGTCGAATCGTGTTCGAATGAAAGATTATATCATGGAGAACATATATTTATGTTGGTAGGGACCTTGATGAAATGACATGGCAGACGTGACCTTCCCATATACTCTCGAACAGAAGTTACAGAATTTTGTTTGTGTGTTGTGATCGTTACATCGTCGTAGTTGAAAATGTCCTTGATTGAACAATGTATAAATGTCAAATTCTGTGTTTTACTTGAGAAGTCACCCACAGAGACAAAAACATTGCTTAATAAAGCATACGATGATACCGCAATGAAGAAATCGTAAGTACATGAGTGGCACGAGCGTTTTCGTGAAGGTCGTGTTAGTGTCGATGATTATGCACGTAGTAGATGACCGTCAAAGCCATCAATAAGGAACACATTGATCGTGTTCGATACGTTGTGTGTGCTGACAGAAGACTTAGTGTCGAGAGAAGAGCCTCTGAAGTTGGAATATCAGCTGGAAGTTGCCACAGTTTTCTTTCACAACGAACTGCACGTGCACCGTGTCTGTCACCACATGGTTCACAAGGAGGCTGAGGACGTTATCACCAATGTGACAAGACAGCTGAGAGAGGTGTCAGAGAATGGGTTCCAGCAGCTGAGAGAAGTGTCAGAGAATGGGTTCCAGCAGCTGAGAGAGGTGTCAGAGAATGGGTTCCAGCAGCTGAGAGAGGTGTCAGAGAATGGATTCCAGCAGCTGAGAGAGGTGTCAGAGAATGGGTTCCAGCAGCTGAGAGAGGTGTCAGAGAATGGGTTCCAGCAGCTGAGAGAGGTGTCAGAGAATGGGTTCCAGCAGCTGAGAGAGGTGTCAGAGAATGGGTTCCAGCAGCTGAGAGAGGTGTCAGAGAATGGGTTCCAGCAGCTGAGAGAGGTGTCAGAGAATGGGTTCCAGCAGCTGAGAGAGGTGTCAGAGAATGGGTTCCAGCAGCTGAAAGAAGTGTCAGAGAATGGGTTCCATCAATATTTCCAGCAGCTGTATGCACTTTGGCAGAAGTGTGTAGTTGGCGAAGGAAATGTAGTGTAGATAATTCTATTGTAACTCATATCTATACAATCCACTAAATCCGGGAACTCTGTTAAGCTACCCCGTGTATTAATACAAAAACATTTGTGGCAAAATTTGCTATGAAAAGGCACAAGTACTATTTTGAAGGGTTGTGTCGCCCTGGGCGGATGTTTTAGCTCTACCGAGTGCGATCTGGTTCTAATGATTTATGTGCCAAAATATTTTCTTGTTTATTTTGAGAAAGATAATTACAAATTGTTGTATTACCTATTCTTGTAACTTTAAATAAGTTTAGCGGTTTCGTGTTTCATGCTTTGGATTGTGACTACAAATCAGACGTTTTTGAACAGTGTCGTTGGAAAATTTTTTGAGGGGAGGGGTGTATTTCATTTTACCTAGAGGGTAAATTAGACTGACACCAACTCTGTTTTAATGGCCCCATATAACCAACAAGACTATGTGACTCGAAGTACTAAACAAGATAGACTCTTACAAAATAAAATATAATGTCAGGTTTCTGTTTTTTTTAAAAACCGATTTACTCCTACAGTGAATTCTCGCCAATTTTGAGGTCCATGGACACAGGAAGGCAGATGAGCTCGCAAAAGCTGGAAGTGGCGGCACGCAGATGCCCCATCTCCAGAGCAATAAAGAAGCAAAGACACTCATCAAGTGATCTATCAGGACAGAAGGGAGAGACCAGCACAAAGAATACAAGTCAGAAAATGACAGCATAGACAAACTTGGCAGAGATGGGCAGACAAAGATCTTCAGACTTTGAACGGGACATTGTAGACTCAAGGCCCACCTCCAGAGAATGTGTCTCAAAGACACCGCCACGTGCGATTGTGGAGCACCCAAAGAAACACCAGACCATATCCTGCAGGACTGCCCTTTTTGTGTTCAGGATCTCTTGGTCATGCTATATCTGCAGGTCAGTCGCCATGGTGAAGTCTGTAGTCTTCACCAGGTCGGAGCGGCTGCCCCACGGCTTTTGTCTCAGGTCCGGACCCTCTGGCCAGGTCTGGCATTTCATTTCCCTATAGAGTGGGCATTCTTGTAGAATATACTCAGGGTTCTGGCATCCTTTTCCACATCGGCACTCATCGGTGTGTGAGATCTTCAGTCGGTATAGATGTTCTAGTAGTCTGCAGTGTCCAGTTCTCAGACGAAATAAGGTAGTTTGTTGATTTCTTTTGAGCTGGTGAATTGGGTCTGGTGTACTGCTTTTGTTTCTGTCTTCTCTCCATTGGTGTATATACTGATTTCTGAAGGACTGCCCTATTTGTGCAGACCAAAGAGAGGTATAGTCTGGCCTGGAGGAGCAATCATGCTCGAAAAGCTGTAGAAAACCGGCAAAGACCGGCATACGCCATTGACAACCCTCATCTGTCAAGTTCGATCTTGAGATGCTCTTTCTGTCTCTCCATAGTTAAGGTCCAAGGACATGAGTTCATTTTCACAGTCTCTTCTCCGAGACTCTCTTTATCTACCTCTCTTCTTCTTCCACTGTGTGTTTCCATGTGAGGGCATGTCTGGCCACGTTTTTTTGTGCTTTCCATAGTATGTGCCCTTTCCAACCGCATTTCCATCTGTTCCTCCATTGGCTGTAGTTGGTTCCTTTGCCATAAGTCTTCATCCCTCACCATGTCCTGCCAGTCTACCATTTATCCTCAGTAGACATTCATTGATGATTGACTGGAATTTCCTCTCTATTGCTTTTGCATACTCCTGAAATGATTATTATGTAATAGTCTTTTAGTTAGTTAGTTAGTTAGTTAGTTAGTTGGTTGGTTGGTTGGTTGGTTGGTTGGTTGGTTGGTTGGTTGGTTAGTTGGTTGGTTGGTTGATTGGTTGGTTGGTTAGTTAGTTAGTTGGTTGATTGGTTGGTTAGTTAGTTGGTGTGTTGGTTGGTTAGTTGATGAGTTGGTTAGGTGGTTGGTTGGTTAGTTGGTTGGTTGGTTAGTTGGTTGGTTGGTTAGTTAGTTAGTTAGTTGGTTGGTTGGTTAGTTGGTTGGTTGGTTGGTTGGTTGGTTGGTTGTTTGGTTGGTTGGTTGGTTGGTTGGTTGGTTGGTTGTTTGGTTGGTTGGTTGGTTGGCTGGTTGGTTGGTTGTTTAATCTGGTCTAGTCTAGTCTAGTCTAGTTTCTAGTCTAGTCTAGCCTAGCCTTTCCTAGCCTACGTTAGGTTAGTTTAATTTAGGTTATGTTAGTTTAGTTTAGCGTAGGCTAGGTTAGTTTAGTTTAGTTTAGGTTAGTTTAGTTTAGTTTAGTTTAGGTTAGTTTAGTTAAGTTTAGGTTAGTTTAGTGTAGGTTTGTTTAGTTTAGTTTAGGTTAGGCTATGTTAGTTAAGTTTAGTTTAGTTTAGTTTACTTTATTTTAGTTTAGGTTAGGATAGTTTAACTTAGGTTAGTTTAGTTTAGTTTAATTTAGTTTAATTTAGGTTATTTTAGGTTACGTTAGTTTAATTTAGGTTAGTTTAGTTTAGCTTAGTTTTACTTAGTTTAGCTTAGTTTAGTTTAGTTTAGTTTAGGTTAGTTTATGTTAGGTTAATTTATTTGGGTTTGTTTAGTTTAGTTTAGCTTAGTTTGGGTTAGTTTAATTTAGTTTAGTTTAGGTTACTCGTGCGGTGTCCCTTCCTCGCCGCCCCTCGCTTCACACCTTCAAACAGCCACGCCAAAGACGTAGAGTATGGATCAACCTCCGAATCTTCCTTCCAGCCTATTTCCTTAACGGCATTCAGGATATGAGTTAGGTAAAGCAGTCTGTTGTAGGCGATGAGGTGGGTGCTCTATGCACGACTCTTTTCAGTCGTGTTTTGGGATATGCATTAAGGAACAAAAGACCCGTTCTCTCTACCCTCCCCCCCCCCCCTTACCCCTCCAAGTCCAAGAGGCCCGTTATCAGATCGCAACAGTCCGACCGCTTCCCTCCTTTGGTCACTCCCCTCTGGAGAGTATACAAAAAATATGTCGAAAAAGAAACTGCCGTCGGGGATTAGGTGTTATGAGACTTTACTGTACTTAGCTACAGAGTAGGAAGACTAACGTCTGATCAGACAAAATACCCTGATGGGACATGTTAGTCAGGGTCAGGCAAAATATACTTATGGGACATGTTAGTCAGGGTCAGATAAAATATACATACTATCCAAGACCCTCACCTCGTTACCTTCCCTGGAAGCAGGCTGTTTTCATGGCAGCCTGGCTAATGAGGTAGGGATCGAAGTGATCCCCGTAGTAGTGAGCCACGCGTAGATGAAGTCAAGCAAAGCACAGCCGCCTGGAATGTGAGGAAAGATACTGCAACCCACCATTTAGCGATCTTTCCCTAACCGTTTGTCAGGTACCAATCTACAAATGTATCCCCTTTACAGCCAAGTCGATTTGAACCCCCACCATAACAACCGAATACCCAATCACTGTACTAACCTTATGCAACTATTCTTGATTAATCTGTACAAAAGTAAAGTAACCCATAGCATTATTGCCGTAGGGTGCGAAGCCAGCGCGCTAACCACTGCGCTACGCGGCTCCCCTAAATTAATCTGTACCCAAAACAAAACGTAGAAAACTGAAAATCAGTCTCCCATGCTAAAATTACATCTCCTTTTACCATGTATATCTCTTATGACAACTCCCTCTCACGCTCTTCCTGTACGCTCCTCTTGACGAAAGATAACAGAGGATGAGCCAACATACACGCGCTGGCGCGAAGAAATGCTACATTTCTGGGGGGAAGTTAGGGCAAAACCCATGTCTGTGTTCGTTTTGCTTTTTCTGAATACGGGTAACAGTGCAAGAGGATACTTGGATAACTATCATGGGCGAAGCTCATAGAGACTATTCAAAATAGGGATTGGGGTGGGAGGGGGGGGGCGGAGTGTTGTGATATGTTTTAAGGAGAATTGGTTTGTTGGGTTTGAGGTTTCTGTTCGGGGTGTTGAGCTCCGTTCATTGAGCCGCTGTTCAACGACATGCAGATCCACTGTTCAACCACACGCAGATCCACTGTTCCACCACACGGAGATCCACTGTTCAAACACACGCATATCCACTGTTCAACCACACGCAGAGCCACTGTTCAACGACACGCAGATCCACTGTTCAACCAAACACAGAGCCACTGTTCAACCACACTCAGATCCACTATTCAACCACACACAGAGCCACTGTTCAACCACACTGAGATCCAATGTTCCACCACACACAGAGCCACTGTTCAACCACACTCAGATCCAATGTTCAACCACATACAGAGCCACTGTTCAACCATAAACAGATCCGTGTTTCAACTATTCACAGATCCACTGTGATTTGCAATCCCGGCATTCAATCTTCTCTGATGCCAGATAGCCTAAAGTTCCATAAATTAAATTCGATCTTTTTCCTTGGAACACCGCATCGGACCAACGGCTTCACTCAGACCATCTCTCCATCTCATTCGTTTCCTTACATTCTTTCCAGAACGCAGACTCCGTCACGACAGCTCTGTATGCATCTTGGTTTAGAGCGAGTCGGCCTGCGTCACGACAGTTCTGTATGCATTTTGGGCGAGTCGACTCGCGTCACGGCATCTCTGTGTGCATCTTGGGCGAGTCGCCTTGCGTTACGGCAGCTCTGTATGCATCTTGGGCGAGTCGTCTCGCGTCACGGCAGCTCTGTATACATCTCGGTTTAGGGCGAGCCGATTCGCGTCATGCAAAGACATCCGCAGGTTGTCCGTAATGGCCTGATGTGGTCGGGGTAGATCTCTTTCCCTCCTCCTAGGAAGCATGCCATCAACTATCCATCCCTCTCTCCAGACCACTATGTCTCTTCACAATACCGAATATCTAAGCTTTTCTTGGATACCGATTTTTGTATAACAGCCAATGTTCTGTAATATGCAACAAGTGCAAAATTTCTCTATTTGTATTTTTTTTCTATCCATGATATATTCAACATCCTTCTGTAACACTTCATTTTAAAAGCTGTGTTTTTTTTGCAATTGATTTGAATAATGTGCATGTCTCACAACCGTATATCCCCACTGGGAGAATGCATTGCATTATCAACGAACCTTTGTCGTTTTGCGAATGCCTTGTCATAAATTGTTCACCTCATTTGAGAGAATATACGAGGATAGTTCAAAAAGAAACCGAACTTCTTCAAGAAAAAAAAGGTTCTTTACTTACAATGTATTCTTCTTCGTCCGTTCTCAATCTCCCGCTAATAATCCCTGAACGTTCTCAATCTCCCGCTAATAAACCCTGACCGTTCTCAATCTCCCACTACCAAGCCCTGAACGTTCTCAATCTCCCACTACCAAGCCCTGAACGTTCTCAATCTCCCACTACCAAGCCCTGAACGTTCTCAATCTCCCACTACCAAGCCCTGAACGTTCTCAATCTCCCACTACCAAGCCCTGAACGTTCTCAATCTCCCACTACCAAGCCCTGAACGTTCTCAATCTCCCACTACCAAGCCCTGCACGTTCTCAATCTCCCACTACCAAGCCCTGAACGTTCTCAATCTCCCACTACCAAGCCCTGAACGTTCTCAATCTTCCGCTACCAAGCCCTGAAAAGGGCTTTGCAAGTAACAAGGTGTTGTTCATAGAACAGAATGCGATGTGTCTTAGTTTAAAGCGTGTCTGCGATATTTGCACCTTTCGGTCCGACACATCCGACTGAAGTCGGTATTTTTTGGTACCGAATTAGCCTTCTCCCTTCGATCCTTTCTCCTTAGCCAGTCTGCTCTGATGTAGGCTGTTATCTAGGATCACTGCGTAGAGTTCTAGAAGTGACGCTGACCGCTACAGTTATGGGTCGCTGACCGGTACAGCTATGGGTCGCTGACCGCTACAGCTATGGGTCGCTGACCGCTACAGGTATGGATCACTGACCGCTACAGCTATGGATCACTGACCGCTACATATATGGATCACTGACCGCTACAGGTATGGATCACTGACCGCTACAGCTATGGATCACTGACCGCTACAGCTATGGATCACTGACCGCTACAGCTATGGATCACTGACCGCTACAGCTATGGATCACTGACCGCTACAGCTATGGATCACTGACCGCTACAGCTATGGATCACTGACCGCTACAGCTATGGATCACTGACCGCTACAGCTATGGATCATTGACCGCTACAGCTATGGATCACTGACCGCTACAGCTATGGATCACTGACCGCTACAGCTATGGATCACTGACCGCTACAGCTATGGATCACTGACCGCTACAGCTATGGATCACTGACCGCTACAGCTCATGCACTGCTCATCATCTTGATCCCTAATTTATTCAAAATGGCCTCCTTCGAAAGTTCTCTCCTCTGTTGCTACACAGACTATTTACCAGTGCTTTAACGCCACCTGAAACTCTTGTCTGAAATAGCGTACATATCTTCTTCTTGTGAATTTTCTTTCTTCTCTTCTATGGTATAAAATTGTTTAACTGTCTAGGAGGATGTAAGCTTTGGAAACCAAAAAAATGGCTGTAGATGCAATTCCCGGAGAATAACGCACCTGTTTGACATGTACGCTTCAAAACTGACGAATAAGCAGTGACGGGTGTGCATAATAAGTTGTTGTGGTGCATTGCACAGGTCATACATTAAGGAAGCCAAATGAAAGCATTACAATACAGTCTCTATTCTGGAACCCCCAGAACAATAGAAGTAGAGGCAGATCAAAAGACGAATTGGAAAGTGAGCTCGATGCAATACATTAAGGAAGCCAAATGAAAGCATTACCATACAGTCTCTATTCTGGAACCCCCAGAACAATAGAAGTAGAGGCAGATCAAAAGACGAATTGGGAAGTGAGCTCGATGCAATACATTAAGAAAACTGACAATGTTGACAGAGCAGAAATGGCTGGCCTCTCGGGTGATGGTTTATCGTGTATTTTTTTATCTCCAGTCGTCTCGATGAATGTCTTGCCACTGGCAAAAGGTAGCTTAGGCTCTGTGAGTGAGGTTGACAAAAGGCGCAGTTTCTTCCTCACTTTAATCCAAATCTCTTCGCAAGTCACCCATTTCAGCGGACACAGCAAGAGATACGACTGTCCACACGGCTGAACAAAGAAAGTGGTCTTCATCACTTGTGATGGACAACTATTTTAAGACATGTGCTCCACAGGAGCGCTAACGGTTTTCATAATTAATGAGAGTGCGTGAGCCATAAACAAAACAGCAGACATTCGGGTGTAACAGGTTGTGCAGGGTTAAAAAGCGTTTAGCCCTTTAAAAGGGGATGTAACTTGAGCACATATTAACAGAACGCATTGATGAATTAGAAGAGTTAAAGTATGGACCATGCTCATAATGATTCGTCGTGTCGCTCCAGTTGAAGCATAGAGACATCACTGCAGTTGGCCCCTTCACAGGAAGTTTGTATCCCAGTATTGTCTGTCGGGGTTTCTATATCAACTTGTCTTCTTCACAATAATTCTCCCCACTGTTGATTCATAGGCGTCTCAGTCTTTGCAGACCATGAGCGTGGCACCCTGGAAGTAGCCTCTCGGGGCGCAAGCCTGGGGGCGCTGAATTTGGAGACCCTGGGCTGACCAAACTGCAGGATCCCCCTCTCGACCTTTCTCATGTAGTTCAAAGGAATGCAAATCATGACAATTTTGCACCAGCTCAGCTGCAGGAGCTGCCGGAATGAGTTCGCAATTTTGAAACCATCCGCCTTAAGTGCTACCATTCCGGATTTTCTGTCTGGGTTTACTCCCGTAGCCCTATCCTCTCCCGTGGTTTCCACAATGCAGTGGAGTCGCTGCCCGCAGATACTAGCTACTCGAGAAATCCGATGATACTCTCATTGTCTAAAGACTAGCCAGCACTCTCTGGGACTTGCAGGTTTGAAATCAGAGTTCCTCCTCTCCTATGCGAACTGCCAGAACAGGCTAACGAACTTCGTCTACCTGGGTTTAGAGTTTACCTTCTCTTAGATTACCTGCCAACCAGGGCTAATGAGCCCAATCTGCCTGATCATTCATACCACAGGATCTGAAAGAAACAGGGGGCCCCTCATGAAAGTGCTGCTGGGGATACACCACTGTTGAGACGCCGCTCCAAATGTGTTTTTTCATCCGTTGAATGGGTCCTGAAACTCGTTTTCTGGGTTAGAGTACATGTCTTCTTGTAGTGAATATTATTTAATCTATTCTTTCATCTCTTCTATGGTCTCTTCTTCATCTTCATCGTTCCGCGTCAGACCTCGACTTTAATGATTTTAACAGTGGTAGCAGTCGACTTTAGGCACCGTGTACTTCTGTACAGCTTCTTGTGGAAGAACACTGGCATGGACTTCTATTTCTCCTATTCTGACCAACTTCCCCATACCCAAGCGAGCTGACAGCGTGTACACAGCCTCTACTAGCGAGACCTGTTAGTCTATCAAATTATTACGAATAAGGGACAGGTCATTCAAAAGCTTGTACTGGAGAAAAAAAATGTAATTTTCTTGCATCAACAATGAGATCAGCAACTTCTGGCCACAGTCGAACATACGCAACTGTTCATTGCGTTGGGAAATCGTGAATCACCCAAAGTAAACATTGAAAATGACGCCAGTGAAAATATTTGACATGAACATGTATTATTTTCAAAGAGGAAAGTCGGCAAAGAATGTCTACCAACACAAAGAAAATACTTAATTAAAAACACAAATTCACCAAAGAAATACCAAAACATCAATCACCAATTCACCAAAGAAATACCAAAAACTTCAATCTACCAAGACCCCCCCCCCCCCCCCCTACGCCAAGGTCATGTGAAACATATTGACCAAGACTGCACCTTAGGCCAAGGTCAGTTCAGGTGAAAAATACTGACCAAGACTCCCCCTCACGTCAGGGCCAGGTGAAACATACTGACCAAAACCCCACCCCACGTCAGGGACAGGTGAAACATACTGACCAAGACCCCACCTCACATCAGGGCTAGATGAAACATACTGACCAAGACCCCCACCTCACATCAGGGCCAGGTGAAACATACTGACCAAGACCCCACCTCATGTCAGGGCCAGGTGAAACATATTGACCAAGACCCCACCTCACATCAGGGCCAGGTGAAACATACTGACCAAGACCCCACCTCATGTCAGGGCCAGGTGAAACATACTGACCAAGACCCCACCTCACGTCAGGGCCAGGTGAAACATACTGACCAAGACCCCCACCTCACGTCAGGGCCAGGAGAAACATACTGACCAAGACACCCCTCCCACATTCCCCTCACTTAGGTCAAGGTCAAGAACAACATACTGACCAAGGAGCCCCCACCCCCTACCATCTTAGGTCAAACTCAAGTACAACATAGTTACCAAGACCTCCCCTCTCTTAGGTCAAGGTCAAGAACAACATACTGACCAAGACCCCCCCCCCCCCAACCATCTTAGGTCAAGGTCAAGTACAACATAATTACCAAGACCTCCCCTCTCTTAGGTCAAGGTCAAGAACAAAATACTGACCAAGACCCCTCTCCGACCTTGACACCCGCCTCGCATTCTCGTTGTGTACAGGCTGTGTTACATCAGCTAGGTGGGGATCGACACTGTAATCCCCGTAGTGGTAAACCTTTTGATTAACCTTGCATTCACATGTATTTAGTACTCCCAGAAATGTAGGAACGGCCACAGCAAACCAGCCACCAGGGGACAACCCCTGGTGTAACTTTAAGCTTAGGAACCACTACCAGTAAGACGACCTCCCATTTACACCTGGGTTGACTTGAGCATGTCGGTAATGAAGACCTTTAACGTGAGTAGCGAGCTCTCCATCACGCGGCTGCTGTCAGGTTCTGCATCGATTAGTACCCCACCAAATTAACTCTTCTATTCGCCTTAATCAATGGCCTAGTTTTCTTAAGACAGGCCTGGGCCATTCCAACAGCGAATCTGTCAGAGATGTAAGTGAAGTCATTTTTATTTCTAGTAAGCTGGCGATCTTTTTAAACAGCGCGTGCACCGTCTTAAGTCTGGTACATCGGCTAGAGGAGAGCAGAGATGGACATATAATGCGCCATCTTTGGAAAATGTCCTTGGCCCCTCCTGACTTGTTTTCTCAGAGTAGACGTGTTTAGTAACGAAAGTTGAATTGTGTTTTATGCCTAAACAGCCTAGTGTATCCGACTTCAGCACGAATTTTTAGTAGGTTTGTTTCCAACAGGTGTGTGAACCTTGATGGTTCAGGAATCGGAACACAATTCAGTTTGAGCTGTGTGCTGTACCACTAACCGCCCTCACCACACCGTCCTCCCCATACCGGTCTCAGCATGCCGATCTCCCCATGCCGGTCTCCCCATACCGGTCTCCCCATTCACGCTCCGACCCGGATGACAACTACCGGTCGTG
Source organism: Ariolimax columbianus (assembly GCA_036924085.1). Lineage (NCBI taxonomy): Eukaryota > Metazoa > Mollusca > Gastropoda > Stylommatophora > Arionidae > Ariolimax > Ariolimax columbianus. The sequence continues at coordinate 58,777,725 of JAVGWX010000014.1, forward strand.
TTACCTTCATCCAGCCTTGATGTTGGATGTTGGACGTTATATGTTGGATGTTGAATGTTAGATGTTGGACATTGGATGTTGGACGTTAGATATTGGGCGTTCGATGTTGGATGTTCGATGTTGGACATTAGATGTTGGATGTTGGACGTTGGATGTTGGACTTCGTACGTTCTATGTTGGACGTTGGATGTTGGATGTTGGACGTCGGACGTTCTATGTTGGACGTTGAATTTTGGACGTTCGATGTTGGACGTTGGACGTTGGATGTTGAACGTTAGACTTCTTCACCTACTACTACTACTACTGCTACTACTATTACTATTACTACTACTACTACTACTAGTACTGCTACTACTACTACTTCTGCCATTACTGCTACCACGACTGCTACTATTACTACTACTACTACTACTACTGCTACTACTACTACAAGTACTACTAATATTACTACTACTGCTACTACTTCTACCATTATTACTACTACTACTGTTACTACTATTACTACTACTACTACTACTACTACTACTACTACTGCTACTACTACTACTGCTACTACTACTACTACTACTGCTAATATTGCTAGTACAGATCCTACTACCCCTACTATTACTATTGCTACAAACACTACTATTTTTACTACTACTACTTCCACTACTTTTACTACTACTACAAATACTACAACTCCTACTAATATTACTACTATTACCACTACTATTGATTTTTTCTTCCACCGGTGCTGGGGATAGGAGGCTAACAATTGGTCAGGCCGAACACTCTGACCAAGACCCCCACACTACTTCTGCGTAGGTCTACCTGGAAACGGGCTGTTTTCAAGACAGCCTGGCTAACAAAGAGGGGTGGTGGGTGTCGACGGCATCCCAGTAGTAGTAAACGACACGTATATAAAGGCAAGCATAGCACAACCGCATGGAAGTCAACGGTCTACCTTCATTAGCACCCTCGAGATGTAAGGAAACCTACTACCACCCTTATTGTTTGTGGGGTGGAAGGGCACACAAGAGTAAACATACGCATTGTAAGCGTTCAACAACAACTAGAACAATAACATAACTTGAGTAAAAGTTATATTGCTGTAAAATAATAACAACTAATTACTTAACATATTATAATGAAGCGCAGTTGCCGTCTTGAAATCTTAAAATTCTCCCTTGGAGTTGGGGGATGGGTGTGTGAAAGGAGAGAAATCACTACTAGTTGAGGAATCCGGCACTTGAATCTGCACAAATAACCATTGGTTGACCTCTGACTCTTGGGGGGGGGGGGGGGGGGGGGATATAATTGAGATCATGGGACAAGACCACTGTATACTTTCAACTGCTGTTTTTGTTGTTTAATGTTCACAATTACACTTTTGTGCGCCTTGAAAAAGAGCGTAAAGTGGTGGGTTGTCATAGCTTTCCTCACATCCCGAATGTGCTAATGAAGGTAGGGTGCGGTTCTCCGGGCGGTTGGACTATGTTTAGCAGGACCTGCGTGTAGTTCACTACTACAGGGATCCATATCTCATCAGCCAGACTGCCTTGTACACAGCCTGTTTCCAGTAAACCCTAAATGGAAGAGATATAGTGGTCTTTGTCAGTATGTTATGCCTGGCACTACGCGACATCCTGGCCAGTATATTATGCCTGGCACTACGCGACGTCCTGGTCAGTATGTAATGCCTGGGACTACGCGACGTACTGGTCATTATGTAATGCCTGGCACTACGCGACGTCCTGGTCAGTATGTTATGCCTGGCACTACGCGACGTCCTGGTCAGTATGTTATGCCTGGGACTACGCGACGTCCTGGTCATTATGTTATGCCTGGCACTACGCGACTTCCTGGTCAGTATGTTATGCCTGGCGCTACGCGACGTCCTGGTCAGTATGTTATGCCTGGCACTACGCGACGTCCTGGTCAGTATGTTATGCCTGGCACTACGCGATGTCCTGGTCAGAATGTTATGCCTGGCACTACGCGACGTCCTGGTCAGTATGTTATGCCTGGCACTACGCGACATCCTGGTCAGTATGTTATGCCTGGCACTACGCGACGTCCTGATCAGTATGTTATGCCTGGGACTACGCGACGTCCTGGTCAGTATGTTATGCCTGGCACTACGCGACGTCCTGGTCAGTATATTATGCCTCGCCGGACTAGCGTTTCAGTTCACCCAGATGTGAAGAAGGATTGTTGTTTCCTCATATTGCTACCATTCATGTTACACAACTAATCACCACTCATACCAAAACTGCACCAACACACGAAGTACTTTGGTTCAGACGTCCTACAAACGAACCAGAAGCCGCGATGGCCCTATGCCCCCTGCATGTCTAAATACAGGGACCCAGAATAGAAGCAAAAGTTCACCTTTGATAGAATCCAAAGGTTACCGCCTGACCTCGCCTTCCCCACACAACTCAGTGCGCAGGTGACCTTTGACACGCGATTATAAATACCTGGAACTCTGGAACAATTTGCTGAGGTTTGCCAAAAGTGCACGCGCAGGGAATGTGCCAGGCAGGTATACCAGTACATCGACCTGCGAGATAAGCCATTTAGAGACACATCTTCCCAGATGGCAGATGTTTTACCAGCCGCTTAGTTGCTTAATGTCCTCATCGGACCATCCTATACCGACTCCATTTTATGTTCCTTCTTTCTCGGGGTTTTTTCGACCATTATCTTTCTGAATTCCTTAATGATTTCGCCATTTTGTTTTGTGTACTTCCGCTTTTTTTTCTGTCATCCGCTCGCTCATTCTTGATTTACGTCTTCATTCGTTCATTTGGAAACATTCCTTCTTATTTGTTATTTATCTTTTTCACGCTTTCTCTTTCAATACTTAATGTTTTCCTTCATATGTCTTCTCTCTCTCTCTCTCTCTCTCTCTCTCTCTCTCTCTCGCTCTCTCTCTCTCTCTCTATCTCTTTCTTTCAATATCATTATTTCTGCTCTATTTCTTTTTCTTTCTATCTTTTTCCTTTCTCTCTCACTCTCTCTCTGTTGTTTTCTCTCTCTCACTCTCTCTCTGTTGTTTTCTCTCTCTCTCTCTCTCTCTCTCTCTCTCTCTCTCTCTCTCGCTTCTGAAATCTTGGATGAGTGGGACAATGCAAAGGTGCTGAGTTCGCTCCCCATCACAGCACCGGACGTTACCCTGGGAAACTAACCCTTAGAAAATGCAGGAGTCAGCAAACCCTTACATAAAATACTTGCTGAAGTCGGATGCACTGAGCCGAAGGGCACATTTGTCACGAGTGAAGAACTCAAGATATGAGTTAGCCTGAAATAGATCTATAAAACAACTCGAGATCAGATGAATAGATCTATAAAACAACTCGAGATCAGATGAATAGATCTATAAAAGAATTCGAGATCAGATGAATAGATCTATAAAACAACTAGAGCTCAGATGAATAGATCTATAGAATAACTCGAGCTCAGATGAATAGATCTATAGAATAACTCGAGCTCAGATGAATAGATCTATAGAACAACTCGAGCTGAGATGTGATGCGAATGAATACAAGACTATATCTCTGTGTAGGATAGAGAAACATTTCATGAGAGTTATATTTCCATAGATTGAACGAGCGGAACAGTCCATCATGTCATGAAACTTCAAACGCTGTAAAAACTCTCCCCCTGACGCTTGATCGTGTAAAGAGCTTCTTCGTCTTCGTTTTCAGATCCTTGTCAAAGAAAATTTATTCGTTCTTTGTTTATCTTGCTTTTTTTCTTCTTCTTCTTCCTCTTCTTCTTCTTCTTTTTCTTCTTCTTCTTCTTTTTCTTCTTCTTTTTTTTCTTCTTCTTCTTTTTCTGCTTCTTGTTCTTCTTCTTCTTCTTCTTTTTCTTCTTCTTCTTATTCTTCTTCTTCTTCTGCTTCTTCTTCTTCTTCTTCTTCTTCTTCTTCTTCGTTCGTTCTCGAACTCCCGCTACCAAGTCCTGAAAAGGGGTTTTGCAAGTAGCTGGATGTAGGTCGGAGAACGGAATGCGTTGTATTGTAGTTTACAGCTGGGCTGCGACCTTTGCTTTTTTTGGTCCGACACATCCCACTTCAGCTGTCATTCGTTAGTACTAGGCTAGCCTTCTTTCGTCGATCCCTTTTCTTTAGCCAGTCTGCCCAGTTGCAGCCTGTTATCCAGGATCACCATGTAGTGGCAGACTGACGTCTGGTCAAGCACAACAGACTGGTCAGACAAGTTAGTCAGGGTCAGGCACAACATACTGGTCAGACATGTTAGTCAGGGTCAGGCACAACATACTGGTCAGACAAGTTAGTCAGGGTCAAGCACAACATACTGGTCAGACAAGTTAGTCAGGGTCAGGCACAACATACTGGTCAGACATGTTAGTCAGGGTCAGGCACAACATACTGGTCAGACAAGTTAGTCAGGGTCAAGCACAACATACTGGTCAGACAAGTTAGTCAGGGTCAGGCACAACATACTGGTCAGACATGTTAGTCAGGGTCAGGCACAACATACTGGTCAGACAAGTTAGTCAGGGTCAAGCACAACATACTGGTCACACAAGTTAGTCAGGGTCAGGCACAACATACTGATCAGACATGTTAGTCAGGGTCAAGCACAACATACTGGTCAGACATGTTAGTCAGGGTCAGGTACAACATGCTGATCAGACATGTTAGTCAGGGTCAGGCACAACATACTGGTCAGACATGTTAGTCAGGGTCAGGCACAACATGCTGATCAGACATGTTAGTCCGGGTCAGGCACAACATACTGATCAGACATGTTAGTCAGGGTCAGGCACAACATGCTGATCAGACATGTTAGTCAGGGTCAGGCACAACATACTGATCAGACATGTTAGTCAAGGTCAGGCCAAATATACTGGCCAAGACCCAACCTCGGCTTCCTCGTAGTCTCCCATGAAAACGGGCTGTTTTCATGGCATTGCGACTAATGTACTAGGGGTCGACGTAATCCTAGTAGTAGTGAGTGGCACGCAGATGAAGCCAAGCATACCACAACCACCTGGAGGACTCCGGCCCACCTTCATCAGCACGCTCGCGATGTAAGGAAAGCTACTGCAACCCGCCACTTAACGTCCTTTTCAGGGCGCACAAAACAGTAACCTACTCATTTTGGATATTCGAAACAACAATCCAGGATCACCGGAAGTGTAGAATGGTATTGGCAGCTCTGGGTCGCTGGCCCTGACGCTAGCAGTCGGCTTTGGGTCGCTGGCCCTGACGCTTGCAGTCGGCTTTGGGTCGCTGGCCGTGACGCTAGCAGTCGGCTTTGTGTCGCTGGCCCTGACGCTAGCAGTCGGCTTTGGGTCGCTGGCCCTGACGCTAGCAGTCGGCGTTAGGTCGCTGGCCCTGACGCTAGCAGTCGGCTTTGTGTCGCTGGCCCTGAGGCTAGGAGTCAGTTTTGTGTCGCTGGCCCTGACGCTAGGAGTCGGCTTTGTGTCGCTGGCCCTGAGGCTAGGAGTCAGCTTTGTGTCGCTGGCCCTGAGGCTAGGAGTCAGCTTTGTGTCGCTGGCCCTGACGCTAGGAGTCGGCTTTGTGTCGCTGACTGCAACAGCTCATGCGCTGCTCGGCATCTTGATCCCTTTTCTTTTAGGAGTTTTTCTAGAGATAAGATGAATCTGGCGGGAAGATGTTCTAGGGGGAAGATGTATCTAGAGGGAAGATGTTTCTAGGGGGAAGATGTATCTAGAGGGAAGATGTTTTTAGGGGGAAGATGTATCTAGAGGGAAGATGTTTTTAGGCGGAAGATGTTGAAGCCTGCAGTGAATAATCCTGACAGAAGCCAAGGTTCCATAGCTGGCTGCTTACACCAGGGTCAGCGAGCCAGACGTGACCAAGACCTGATTCCGCGTCCAGGTGGCGGCCCCAGAAACAGGCTGCACTGGTGTAGTCTGGTTAAGAGAATAGGGATCGCAGATAGAAGCCAATCCCTGACCCAAAAAGTCGAGGATCAGAACCGATTTGTCTGACTGAAAAGGGCAGTTATCGCAGCCTCGCTGTAAACTAGGACTTAACGTCCTTTTTTAAGGATGAACCAAGACAGAGAGAAAGAAGGAATTCAAAGAATGAATGAATCAATAGAAAGAAAGGGAAAGAAAGAAAGAAAAAAGGAAAAGATGAAGAAAATAAAAACAAATGAAAACAGAAAGAAAGAAAGAGAGAAAGAAAGAAACAGGAAACGAATCAAAGAAAGAAAGAGAAAAAAATGGATACACCACACTCATCGGGAGTCTGTCACATGTGACCGGCTGGGTACGCCATGCTAGGAGCCAGCTGTTACTGACAGCAAGCTGACACTGTGGCAGTGGTCCTGTTCTCGTCTCAGTCCCTAAGGCAACCCTCTGGTCTGACCGCACTGTTACACATACCAGCGACAAACAGCGCTAATAGTGGGACTATAACATGACACGTTGGATGGGAGAAAGTGGGACTATAACATGACAAGTTGGATGGGAAAAAGTGGGACTATAACATGACAAGTTGGATGGGAAAAAGTGGGACTATAACATGAAAGTTGGATGGGAAAAAGTGGGACTATAACATGAAAGTTGGATGGGAGAAAGTGGGACTATAACATGACACGTTGGATGGGAGAAAGTGGGACTATAACATGAAAGTTGGATGGGAAAAAGTGGGACTATAACATGAAAGTTGGATGGGAAAAAGTGGGACTATAACATGAAAGTTGGATGGGAGAAAGTGGGACTATAACATGACACGTTGGATGGGAGAAAGTGGGACTATAACATGACACGTTGGATGGGAGAAAGTGGGACTATAACATGACACGTTGGATGGGAGAAAGTGGGACTATAACATGACAAGTTGGATGGGAGAAAGTGGGACTATAACATGACAAGTTGGATGGCAGAAAGTGGGACTATAACATGAAAAGTTGGATGGGAGAAAGTGGGACTATAACATGACAAGTTGGATGGGAGAAAGTGGGACTATAACATGAAAAGTTGGATGGGAGAAAGTGGGACTATAACATGAAAAGTTGGATGGGAGAAAGTGGGACTATAACATGACAAGTTGGATGGGAGAAAGTGGGACTATAACATGACAAGTTGGATGGGAGAAAGTGGGACTATAACATAACAAGTTGGATGGGAGAAAGTGGGACTATAACATGAAAGTTGGATGGGAGAAAGTGGGACTATAACATGACAAGTTGGATGGGAGAAAGTGGGACTATAACATGACAAGTTGGATGGGAGAAAGTGGGACTATAACATGACAAGTTGGATGGGAGAAAGTGGGACTATAACATAACAAGTTGGATGGGAGAAAGTGGGACTATAACATGAAAGTTGGATGGGAGAAAGTGGGACTATAACATGACAAGTTGGATGGGAGAAAGTGGGACTATAACATGACAAGTTGGATGGGAGAAAGTGGGACTATAACATGACAAGTTGGATGGGAGAAAGTGGGACTATAACATGGCAAGTTGGATGGGAGAAAGTGGGACTATAACATGAAAGTTGGATGGGAAAAAGTGGGACTATAACATGAAAGTTGGATGGGAAAAAGTGGGACTATAACATGAAAGTTGGATGGGAGAAAGTGGGACTATAACATGACACGTTGGATGGGAGAAAGTGGGACTATAACATGAAAGTTGGATGGGAAAAAGTGGGACTATAACATGAAAGTTGGATGGGAAAAAGTGGGACTATAACATGAAAGTTGGATAGGAGAAAGTGGGACTATAACATGACACGTTGGATGGGAAAAAGTGGGACTATAACATGACACGTTGGATGGGAGAAAGTGGGACTATAACATGACACGTTGGATGGGAGAAAGTGGGACTATAACATGACAAGTTGGATGGGAGAAAGTGGGACTATAACATGACAAGTTGGATGGCAGAAAGTGGGACTATAACATGAAAAGTTGGATGGGAGAAAGTGGGACTATAACATGACAAGTTGGATGGGAGAAAGTGGGACTATAACATGAAAAGTTGGATGGGAGAAAGTGGGACTATAACATGAAAAGTTGGATGGGAGAAAGTGGGACTATAACATGACAAGTTGGATGGGAGAAAGTGGGACTATAACATGACAAGTTGGATGGGAGAAAGTGGGACTATAACATGACAAGTTGGATGGGAGAAAGTGGGACTATAACATGACAAGTTGGATGGGAGAAAGTGGGACTATAACATGACAAGTTGGATGGGAGAAAGTGGGACTATAACATAACAAGTTGGATGGGAGAAAGTGGGACTATAACATGAAAGTTGGATGGGAGAAAGTGGGACTATAACATGACAAGTTGGATGGGAGAAAGTGGGACTATAACATGACAAGTTGGATGGGAGAAAGTGGGACTATAACATGACAAGTTGGATGGGAGAAAGTGGGACTATAACATAACAAGTTGGATGGGAGAAAGTGGGACTATAACATGAAAGTTGGATGGGAGAAAGTGGGACTATAACATGACAAGTTGGATGGGAGAAAGTGGGACTATAACATGACAAGTTGGATGGGAGAAAGTGGGACTATAACATGACAAGTTGGATGGGAGAAAGTGGGACTATAACATGACAAGTTGGATGGGAGAAAGTGGGACTATAACATAACAAGTTGGATGGGAGAAAGTGGGACTATAACATGAAAGTTGGATGGGAGAAAGTGGGACTATAACATGACAAGTTGGATGGGAGAAAGTGGGACTATAACATGACAAGTTGGATGGGAGAAAGTGGGACTATAACATAACACGTTGGATGGGAAAAAGTGGGACTATAACATGACAAGTTGGATGGGAGAAAGTGGGACTATAACATGACAAGTTGGATGGGAGAAAGTGGGACTATAACATGACACGTTGGATGGGAGAAAGTGGGACTATAACATGAAAAGTTGGATGGGAGAAAGTGGGACTATAACATGACAAGTTGGATGGCAGAAAGTGGGACTATAACATGAAAAGTTGGATGGGAGAAAGTGGGACTATAACATGACAAGTTGGATGGCAGAAAGTGGGACTATAACATGAAAAGTTGGATGGGAGAAAGTGGGACTATAACATGACAAGTTGGATGGGAGAAAGTGGGATTATAACATGACACGTTGGATGGGAGAAAGTGGGACTATAACATGACAAGTTGGATGGGAGAAAGTGGGACTATAACATGACAAGTTGGATGGGAGAAAGTGGGACTATAACATGAAAAGTTGGAGGGGAGAAAGTGAGACTATAACATGGCAAGTTGGATGGGAGAAAGTGGGACTATAACATGAAAAGTTGGATGGGAGAAAGTGGGACTATAACATGACAAGTTGGATGGGAGAAGGACTATACCATGAAAAGTTGGATGGGAGAAAGTTGGACCATAACATGACAAGTTGGATGGGAGAAAGTGGGACTATAACATGAAAAGTTGGATGGGAGAAAGTGGGACTATAACATGACAAGTTGGATGGGAGAAAGTGGGACTATAACATGACAAGTTGGATGGGAGAAAGTGGGACTATAATATGAACAGATGGATGGGAGAAAGTGGGACTATAACATGACAAGTTGGATGGGAGAAAGTGGGACTATAATATGACACGTTGGATGGGAGAAAGTGGGACTATAACATGACAAGTTGGATGGGAGAAAGTGGGACTATAACATGACACGTTGGATGGGAGAAAGTGGGACTATAACATGAACAGATGAACGGGACAAAGTGGGACTTGGAACTCGGAAATGGCAGTTGAACTGAACCTGTTGCGATATGCTCTCAATTTGACTTAACTTAACGTCTTTATACTGGTCAAACGTCTTTGTACTGGTCTAACGTCTTTATACCGGTCTAACGTTTTTATACTGGTCTAACGTCTTTATACTGGTCTAACGTCTTTATACCGGTCTAAAGTCTTAATGCCGATCTAACGCCTTTATACTGGTCTAACGTCTTTATACCAGTCTAACGTCTTTGTACTGGTCTAACGTCTTTGTACTGGTCTAACGTCTTTAAACCGGTCTAACGTCTTTATACTGATCTAGCGTCTTTATACCGGTCTAACGTCTTTGTACTGGTCTAACGTCTTTATACCGGTCTAACGTCTTTATACTGGTCTAGCGTCTTTATACCGGTCTAACGTCTTTGTACTGGTCTAACATCTTTATACCGGTCTAACGTTTTTATACTGGTCTAACGTCTTTATACTGGCCTAACGTCTTTATACTGGTCTAACATCTTTATACTGGTCTAACGTCTTTATACTGGTCTAACGTTTTTATACTGGTCTAACGTCTTTATACTGGTCTAACGTCTTTATACTGGTCTAACGTCTTTATACCGGTCTAAAGTCTTAATGCCGATCTAACGCCGTTATACTGGTCTAACGTCTTTATACCGGTCCAACGTCTTTATACTGGTCTAGAAGACTCTGCAGAGTCTGTATACAACCAGTTTCATTTACATTTCCTTGCTCTAAAGGTGATGCGCATCAAATGTATTCTTCTTAGCCGACCTGCACTTCTACAGGGGCAGATGCCCCTGTGTAGGCCCCCAGCTCTGGGATGCACTGGATGTAGCCGGGAGAAGGGTGGTTTCCTGCTTAGTGGGCTAGGCTCGAGCAGCTTAATACTCCACTGCCTTTGGACAAGCGCTTACGGTGGGGGGTTAACCGATGTGCGATTCCATCTTTATAGACTCAAACACTAGAGCAAAGTAGACCCGCAGCTTGTTAGGCGCCATTTGTGCTGCTCTAAACAAACCATCTAACCATGGCCGGTGTTATGCCGTGTCACACAGTTAGTCGCCTCTTACAACATGCTCTCGATCAGGCAGTGGTGCTATTCTTGTACATGTCGTACATAAAGACCCCGGCAGACTCCAATCTATTCTTAAATGCATTACGTGTCCTTGCATCCACAGCTTCCTGTGGCAATGCATTCACAAAAGTTATCTTCATGTCTTTGTCACTCACAGCTAATCTTCTACCCTTGCGGTGGGTTCATGAACTGTCAGTCGCCTCTTGTGACATCCTCACAGCGTGGAAGTGGGTCTAGCCTCTTTTCTGTCACGCACAGAACTGTTCGAGGAAACAAAAGATTTTACGAAGTTTCTTGAAGCTGAAATTGAGACCAGAGGAGATAACCCTCAATATTAAAATTAGTTAAGACAAAAAGAGTTGTCCGCAATTTTTATATTTACATTTTCAGAACTCCCAAAAAAGTTTCAAAGATACCGGGTTCGCTCCTCGGTACGACACGCTTCAGTCTACCCAGCTGTAAGCTGCTACTTAACTTCCAATTATAGAATGTAAGGAGGAGAAATATTCACTTGATCTTGGTTATTTATTATTGACTTCAGAGGCATGCGCATTGAAACTGTCTGGAACTACAGCCAAAGAATATATCCTGGGTTATCCATGTCCTTTATCCTCATAAATTCGAAAGCCATAAATTCCAATGGATAAAGGAAGAATATATATGTGGCAATAGACTCGCATCTTATATTGATAAACCGTTTGGGGTTATCTATAAACGGAATCCACAGGAAAATAGTTTGCAACTGTGGATGAACATTATGTTTGAACATTACGGCCAGGGATTGGCTTCTATCTGCGATCCGTATTCTCTTAACCAGACTACACAAGGGCAGCCTGTTTCTGGGGCCTCAAAAGTAGAGAACCTTCAATTATAAATTCATTTATTTGGTCTTTTCTGTCCATCTCAAGCATAGGGTCTCCACTACAGCTGTGTCCCTTACAAGAAGTATAGTACTTGCAGTGGAGGTTTCTGCTGCAAACGTTTACATGATAAATTTTGCTATTTTCAGGCACTACCTTCTTCAGTCGTCTCTGATGACATGGGTGCTTGAAAGGTTCAATTAATCAGTCAATCAATCAGTAAATCAATCAGTCAATCAACCAGTCAATTAATCAGTCAATCAATCAATCAGACAATCAATCAGTCAGTCAATCAGGCAATCAATCAGTCAATTAATCAACCAATCAATGTTCTGTAAGTGTCATGCGCGTCCCATAAGTCAGACACCAGAGCTCTCCAGTTCTTAACTTAACTTAACATCTTTATACTGGTTTAGAAGACTCTGCGGAGTCTGTATACAACCAGTTTGATCTGTGTCTCAGTCAATGAATGTTGTTCAAGCCCATAGTGGAGCCCTCTCTGACGATTGTTCTGCGGAGAGCTTCTTTTGGTCTTCGTCTTTTCCTGATGTCAGATGGTGACCACATAAACGCGTGTAGAGTGAGTCTGTTGCTGTCCATTCTAAGAACATGCCCGATGTATGACCACCATGTTTTCCTGAAGAGTGATGAAACATATTGTTGGTTGATTGACTTCTGTCATTGTTTTGTTGGTTATGAATTTCTTTCACTGTCATTGTTTTGTTGGTTATGAATTTCTCTCAGGCAATTTTCAACAGTTTTCTAAGATACTTATTCTCAAATGCTTCTTCTTCTTCTTCTTCTTCTTCTTCTTTTTCTTCGTCTTCTTCTTCATCTTCTTCTTCTTCTTTTTCTTCTTCTTCTTCTTCTTCTTTTTCTTCTTCTTCTTCTTCTTCTTTTTCTTCTTCTTCTTCTTCTTCTTCTTCCTCTTCGTTCTCAATCTCCCGCTACCACGCCCTGAACAGGACTTTTGCACGTAGCAGGATGTAGTCCACGGAACGGAATGCGTTGTGTCGCTAGATTGCAGCTTGACTGCGATATTTACACACATCCGTCTTCGGCAAATTCTCGAATATAGCCTCTTCTCCAAAGCTTTTGTTATTGTCCAGCATTAACATCCATAGGTGAGTATTGGTAATACGTTAGAATTAAACAACCTGAGTTTAATGTGTGCGATCAATGATTTTGATTTCCAGATGTTAGTTGGGTAAAGCCACCTGGAGCAATCTTCTTAGATGTATCTCCAACATGAGTCATTTTGCTTCCCAGATAGCTGAAACTGTCACCTATATAAAAATATTTCTCCACGCAACTGGATAATAGCACAATTGTTCGTGAAATTCATGACCTTCGTCTTGGAACCATTGATTTTGAGTTATATCTGTTCTGGTAGGTTTTGTGCTTCTTTAGGAGTTGAACTCAAGACTGCCAGGTCATTTACAAAATCAAGGTCTCTAGAATCATTCCATCTATCCATTGAATGGCAAATTATTTGGCTGGGGTGTAATGTCTCATAACCCGATCCATAGATGGCTTGGCTTCGTTCGTTCTCAATCTCCCGCTACCAAACCCTGAAAGGGCTTAAGTAGCACAATGAAGTCCAGAGAACGGAATGCGTTGTGTCGTAGTTTACAGTTTGACTGCGATATTTGCACCTTTAGATCCAACACATCCGAATTCAGCAAGCATTTTTTGAGTACCTGGTAAGCATTCCCTCTTCGATCCCTTCTCCTTAGCCAGTCTGCCATACTACAGCCTGTTATCCAGGATCACCGCGTGGAGGTGTAGAAGGGTCTTGGCAGCTCTGGTTCGCTGGCCCTGACACTAGCAGTCAGCTATGGGTCGCTGACCACTGCAGCTCATGCGCTGCTCAACATCTTGAACACGATCCATTGATAAGCCAAATACTATTATTTCCTCCCAGTAACCACACAGATGTTTTATTTTTTTTTAATGTTTATTTATTTAATAATATATTTATGCTTGCTATAAATTCCATGTCTGTGAGCACAATGGCATCCAACTTATTTTCTCTTCCATTCTACCTCACCAGAATGGCAAATGCAAGAGCCAAAGCAGAAGCAGCGGATCAAGCTGCTAACAGAGCACAAGTTGACAGCGACATCGCCAGATTAAAAGCAAAAGAATTCGCACCAGAGTTTCATCAACCAGGTATTGTGTCCACACTCGCAGTCAAACATCTCCAAATAATTCCACTGGGTGTAGAATCCAGTTGTTGTTTTTGATGTTGTTGTTGTTGTTGTTGTTGTTGTTGTTGTTGTTGTTGATGTTAGCACCATAGTTTCATCAACCAGGTATTGTGTCTAGACTCGCAGTCAAACATCTCCAAATAATTCCACTGGGTGTAGAATCCAGTTGTTGTTTTTGATGTTGTTGTTGTTGTTGTTGTTGTTGTTGTTAGCACCAGAGTTTCACCAACCAGGTATTGTGTCTAGACTCGCAGTCAAACATCTCCAAATAATTCCACAGGGTGTAGAATCCAGTTGTTGTTGTTGTTGTTGTTGTTGTTGTAATTGTTGTTGATGTTGTTGTTGTTGTTGTTGTTGATGTTAGCACCATAGTTTCATCAACCAGGTATTGTGTCTAGACTTGCAGTCAAACATCTCCAAATAATTCCACAGGGTGTAGAATCCGGTTGTTGTTGTTGTTGTTGTTGCTGCTGTTGTTGTTGTTGTTGTTGTTGTTGTTGTTAAATGCCCATAATTCAGAGGCGGGTTGCAGTAGCTTCCCTCACATCCTGAGCGTGCTGGTGAAGGTGAACCGTAGTCCTCCAGGCGGTTGTGCTAAACTTGGCTTTATCTGTGTGTCGCTCACTACTACAGGGATTACGTTGATCCCTCCCTTCGTTAGCCAGTCTGTCATGGAAAACAGCCCGTTTCCAGGGAGGACTACAAGGAACAAGAGTCTTGGCCAATATATTTTGCCTGAGTCTGACTAACATGTCTGATCAGTATGTTTTGTCCGACCTTGGATAACATGTCTGATCAGTATGTTTTGCCTGAACAACATGTATCCAGCATGGATAACTATGCTTGACTTAAGTGATGCCTTGTAAACACAACCTGGGTAAGGTTCACTATGAATATACGATTTATAAGATATCAATAATTTTGCAACCATATACATATATGGTGTGCTTCGTTCGCCATACATGTTCTTTTCCCCAAGGTGGTAAGCGCTGCAGTGTTTTTATTTATCGCATGTCGGTCCAGAGCAGCCAACTTCGGCACGCATTGAATGTCAGGGCGTACTTCCTCTCTCATTTTCTAAGAATTTGCTTCCTCTGGGTAATAGCCGGTGCTATGATTTGGGAGCGACCCAGCACCTTCGGATTGTGAGCAGTGTCACTTAACCACGTGCTCATATCGTCCCCTCAACCATATATAATTCACCTTTTCAATGCTGCGCTCAAACCATCCACGATCTACGGATGTGAAGTGTGGACTCAACGCAATGCGGATGGAGAGAAACTTCGTTGCCCAGCGAGCGATGGAAAGGCGTGTCCCTGGGACCTCGATCAGAGATCTAATCCACAATTCGGAAATCAGAGAACGCGCGCTATTTCGAGACGTCGGGGAGGCTGCGTTGTCTCGCAAATACCACTCGCTAATACCACTCACACATGCCATTCACAAATACCACTTGCAAATACCACTCACAAATGCCACTTTGATACCACTCGCAAATACCACTCACAAATGCCACTTTGATACCACTCGCAAATACCACTCACAAATGCCACTTTGATACCACTCGCAAATACCACTCACAAATGTCACTTTGATACCACTCACAAATGCCACTCACAAATAGCACTTTGATACCATCGCAAATACCACTTTGATACCACTCACAAAAACCACTCACAAATGCCACTCACAAATAGCACTTTGATACCATCGCAAATACCACTTTGATACCACTCACAAATACCACTCACAAATACCACTCACAAATACCACTCGCACATACCACTCACAAATACCACTCACAAATACCACTCACAAATACCACTCACAATGCCACTCACAAATACCACTCACAATGCCACTCACAAATACCACTCCCAAATACCACTCCCAAATAACACTGGGCTGGCCATATGGTGCGCATGCCAGATAACAGACGGACACTCAGG
This sequence comes from Ariolimax columbianus, assembly GCA_036924085.1. Taxonomy (NCBI): domain Eukaryota; kingdom Metazoa; phylum Mollusca; class Gastropoda; order Stylommatophora; family Arionidae; genus Ariolimax; species Ariolimax columbianus. The sequence goes on from JAVGWX010000014.1 coordinate 58,793,533, forward strand.
GCGGCGTCTTGGTGACCATATGATAATACACGACCACGCGGCCGGCCACCCATAGGATGCCGTGATGGTCTGCTGAGAGACGTAGCTCTGAAATAGTACGATACGGCGAAAGATAGGACTGCATACATGGTGCTGTTGGCTACCTCACATACGGCACACCTGCCGGACTGAAGCAGATGATATTGTATTGTTGATGTTGTTGTTGTTGTTGTTGTTGGTGGTGTTGTTTCGAATGCCCACAATGAGTAGGTTACTCTTTTGTGCACCCTGAAAAGGGCGTTAAGTGACGGGTTGCAGTAGCTTTCCTTACATCCCGAGCGTGCTGATGAAGGTGGACCGGGATCCTCCAGGCGGTTGTGCTATGCTTGGTTTCATCTGCGTGTCGCTCACTACTACGGTGATCACGTCGAACCTCACCTTGTTAGCCAGACTATTATCCTCGACAACATCCCGTTTCCAGGACGTCCAACGAAGAGGTCAGGTGAGGGTCTTAGCCAGTATATTTCTCCTGACCCTGGCTAACTTTCTCTGATCAGTGTGTTTTGTCTGACCAGACGTTAGCCTCATCGTCCCGTCAGGTGAAGGTTTTGGCCAGTATATTTCTCCTGACCCTGACTAACATTCTCTGATCAGTGTGTTTTGCCTCACCAGACGAAGCCTCATCTCCCCATACTGTAATGTATTGCATTGAAATATCGCAGTCAAGCTGTAAACCAGCGACACAACACATTCCGTTCTCCGGACTACATCCTGCTACTTGCAACGCCCTGGTCATGGCTTGCTATCGGGAGATTAAGAACAAACGAAGAAGAATTAGATTGTCTTTCATTCATACCTTTTTTAAACTTACATGCCCTTGGAATAATCATGATCATATAAAGGGACGCAACTTAGAGACTGAATCGAACTCTCTGTGCCGGACTAAATGGCATTCATCAAAACAGTTATTTCTGACGAAGATCTTGTATTCTGGTTCTCTATTCTTGGTCGAATTGGCCCTGGTTGTGGATTTAAATGGGATTTTCTTACTTTCCAGGGTATACTGAAGAAGATGCACATGGGCTATCTTCGCTAAATTCAAAAGATCGACTTCCCAGCATACCTACTATTGCAGCGTTCGCAGGGCCGAACCCCACCCCGTTGGTTAGGCTGTTATTACACAACTTGTGTTTAGGTGTAGGACGTGAATTTGAGGTTTTGATCATAATGTTTGTGACCCTGACTTGAGGTGGGGGTCTTAGTCAGTAAGGCTTGGCTTCGCTTCTTTCGTTCTCAATTTTCCACTACCAAACCGTGACACGGGCCTAAGTAGCAGAATGTAGTCCAGAGAACGGAATGCGTTGTGTCGTAGTTTACAGCTTGACTGCAATATTTGCACCTTTCAGTAGAGCACATCCGACTTCAGCAAATATTTTTTTAGTACCAGGTTAGCATTCCCTCTTCGATCCCTTCTCCTTAGCCAGTCTGCTCTGTTGCAGCCGGCAGTCAGCTATGGGTCACTGACCGCTGCAGCTCATGCACTGCTCTGACTTGAGGTTGGGTCTTGGTCAGTATGTTTCACCTGACTGACTTGAGATGGGGGTCTTGGTCAGTATGTTTCACCTGACTGACTTGAGGTGGGGGTCTTGGTCAGTATGTTTCACCTGACTGACTTGAGATGGGGGTCTTGGTCAGTATGTTTCACCTGACTGACTTGAGGTGGGGGATTGGTCAGTATGTTTCACCTGACTGACTTGAGATGGGGGTCTTGGTCAGTGTGTTTCACCTGACTGACTTGAGGTGGGGGATTGGTCAGTATGTTTCACCTGACTGACTTGAGGTGGGGGTCTTGGTCAGTATGTTTCACCTGACTGACTTGATGTGGGGGTCTTGGTTAGTATGTTTCACCTGACTGACTTGAGGTGGGGGTCTTGGTCAGTATGTTTCACCTGACTGAATTGGGGTGGGGGTCTTGGTCAGTATGTTTCACCTGACGGACTTGGGGTGGGAGTCTTGGCTAGTATATTTCACCTGACTGACTTGAGGTGGGTCTTGGCTAGTATATTTCACCTGACTGACGAGGTTTGGGACTTGGCTAGTATATTTCACCTGACTGACTTGAGGTGGGGGTCTTGGTTAGTATATTTCACCTGACTGACTTGAGGTGGGGGTCTTGGCTAGTATATTTCACCTGACTGATTTGAGGTGGGGGGTCTTGGCTAATATATTTCATCTGACTTTGACGTCTTCCTCTGTTCCTTTTTCTTAAAGAAACATGACAGAGGCACAGATAGTCTATAACAAGGGCCACGATGAAAAATAAAATATTATTCCACCTCACCCCCCACCTCCCCACAACCCCCACCACACCCTCGTCCAACGCATCGTATATAGACAAAAGAAGACAGATCAGACAAGATGGAGGGTTGACGTCTGACAGCGTACGAAGAAGAAGATAAGATGGTGGACTATCATCATTATGTTCTTTAAAATGGTCAATAAAGACATTTCAAACCAAAAATAATGATATCATAAAAGAAAGAAAAGCATGTGTTGATTGTTGAATACAAGAACATGTTTTGACACTTTCGTGGGTTTGTTTCCTTATTTTGCAGGGACTGATGTAATCCGGAAACAGATTGAAAACAATGAAATGGAATACAACTTCAGTAACGTGACAGGAATAGCCAATCATCAGCCTTTCAGATCTAAATCCATAAACCCACCACAATCGCAACAAAATCATGAGAGACAAGGACAAGATATGCGTGGTCTAACTGCACTATCTTCTCTTCAAGGCGATGGCCCCAACCATACGGCAAACGATTACAACTACATACAGCAACAAGTACTCAACAGTTTACCTGGTGGAATGGCGAATGTCGGTTCCGAACAGATGCAAGCAATGCAGGCAGGTCAACACGCTCGAAGCCCCTCCCTCAAAATTCGTCGATACAGTTTCCTGGCTGGCTCCCGGAGGGGTAGGGGTTTCAGCGAGATATTTAATTCAACAGTTCTCAACGATCACTTTGATCAGTACACCGCAGCCGATGCTGGAATGGCCGAAGAAGGCCTTGGCATGATCATCAATCCTAATAATCCTATCAGCCACAATCCTCAGAGCTACAGCAGCCATAACCCGCGTCCTAGTCAGTCTCCAACCAATCCTTCTCCGGATTCAGGAGTGTCTGAAAGTTTAGATAACGAATCGAGCAAATCACGGTCTCTCCAAAGGAGGCGAACCATGCCATGCATTGTCGACGGTGCCGACACCACAAAAAACCCAGAGACTCTATCAGCTAGACTTCACCTTAACGAGTTAGAAACTGCCCAAAGCAGCGAAAACCTTACATCAAAGAACCCAGACATGTTTATTATCGAGAATGGGATTCGAAAGCGAATTATGGCGGAAGTTCGATCATACCCTAAACCAGAACAGACAAAACTTCCTAAAGAATGTAATAGGATTACAAACCCTCAAAAAGTGGATGCAGGCGGTGGCGTAGAAAATCGTGGCAGTCTTCCGGACTTGAAAAATGTTACAGCGGTAAAGACGATATCAAGGCGAGAGGCGTATCAACTAGGTTATGCCAGGAGGGAAGAGGTCAGACGGCTACAGGAGCTAGCAGAGAGGCGGAGACAAGGGGATATGTCGGTTATATTCGGTGACGTCAGGGTAAGTGTATCTTTTTATCTTCAGTCTATTTGTGTCGTGATCTTCTTTGTTTCATTGTTTGGTACAGGTAAAAATGCGCTGGTGACTTTCCATGCCAATCCCAGTATCTGTCTAGGTAGACCCGTAACCTGTTAGACGCCACCTATGCCGCTCCGCTAACCACATAACCAAGACCTGATGCTATTGTCACACAGTTCCCGTTTTGCCACATTTTCTCTGTTGGATAAGAATTTCTAAAATAATTTGAGTCGATTTTCAACTTGATTTTGCCCGAGCAACGGCCATTAAGCCTACTCTTTTCGATTTCCAACTGCCAAGGGATTTTTAACGTGCGCGCTATTACACACAGGTGTCTGATCTCACTACTCATATATCTGGGAAAATTTTCACCAGATGACCCACATGAAAAAATCACGATCTCCAATGTGGTTTGAGCCCGCGAACTCCAGCATCCGAGGCGAACACCTTACCTCGAGACCACTAGGTCCCCCAGAGTAAATGTATCACATTAACTCCCTTGGTACGTTCAATATCGACAATTCATCGATGTTGAGAAGTAATAAAACGAATTAAGATTTAACCGAAACACTTCACAAGCCGCTACAAGATTTTTAATTTTCACAAAGTGAATTGTTAAAATGCGTAAAATGTGTGTTTTATATTGATAATTATTAATAATTATTCCGCTTTCTAAAAATGCGTTTGAATATGTACATCACCATTATCTATACTGGCAAAGGCAAAGGCTGCCGTCTATCGTAGACGATGACGGCATAATTAATTTTGCTAGCGATATTTTTAGTAAGGATTACCTGCGCTACTTTTTAACCCTCCGCTCTCGTCTCGAGCCGCCCGAACCCAGTGGCAAGTCAAGGACAAGACGACTCCGACAAAATTACAAATGCTAGCAAAAAAAACCTAACCCAAGTTATTTGCACCTTCTCCTATGTGTATGTTAAGAGCAGCATATACATGGTGTCTAGCTGGCCGCAGGTCTACTTAGCTATAGTGTTTTTGTTTTTTTTCGTTCACCTTATTTCTCCATTCCCCAAGGCGGTGTGTGTTGCACTACGGTTTTTATTTTTGCGCCTGGCGGCACAGTGCATCCGACTTCAGCATGTATTTCATGTAACGGTCTGCTTCATCCTGCATTTTCTAAGGGCTTGTTTCCCCGGAGTAACGGCGGTTGCTGTGATGAGTCTCGAACCCAGCACCTTCGTCGTGTGAGCCGTGTCACTTAACTACTAGCCCACGCCGTACCCAGCTCTAGTGTTTGATACTATTAAGATGTACTCGCACATCCTCCAAGAAAGTGGTTGCATACAAACTCTGCAGAGTCTTATAGACCAGTATAAAGACGTTAAGTTAAGAAAGCAACCTCCTAAAAGTTGCAATCGAATATTTTTAATTTTTTTTTAAATTTTAGGAGCACTTCTGGTGAATGCAAATAATAATGGTCAGGTCAGGTCAGGTCATTCCGTAATCACTGAGGTTGTTGGGGCACACATGAAGACATCCTCACAACCCCACGCCATCCTTCTCTGTCAGCGGCCGCTGCCTGTGCCTCTTCTGGTCAGAGATTGGTCCATTCTTTTATGTTTCCTCCCATGTCTTTTGGGGATGACCTCTTCGTCGTCTGCCTTGCACCTTTTCGTGGAGGATCGTATTTGCAAGACCATTTGATCTCGATATGTGACCGTACCAAGCGAGTTTCCTTCTTTTGACAGTTGCTAGGAGGTCTTCAAAAGGCCCTATTGCTGTTGTAATTCTATCTCGTATTTCCTCATTTGTAACTCGATCTTTGTACGTGACGTTTAAAAGTCTTCGGAAACATCTCATCTCCAAGGCCTGTATCCTTCGTTGGTCAGCTGTAACTGTCCATGTCTCACAAGCATAGAGGAATATTGACAGGACCAGTGTACGCATTAATCTGATTTTCGTGCCAGATTTTGTTAAACCATGCAAGCGCCGCTATTGTCTGTGCTATTCTGGCCAACGCCTCACATTTTGATCCTTCATCACTGACAATCGAACCCAGATATTTAAAACTGTCAACAGCGAGTTACTGACCATTAGCTTGTATCCTACTGTTGAAACCCTCGGCGTTGTTGGTCATTAAATTAAAACAAAAAATAATAATGAAGATATGAAAAATATAAGCTCGTCTTAGTCGACCTGTGCTTCTACAAAGGCTATTGTCCTTGTGCAGGTTCCAACTCTCTTGCGGACTGGGGGGAGTCGGTGGGTCCATTTATCTGCTTATAGGACTTGTCTCGAGCAGTGCTGCGTTCTTTTGTTTTGGTGCGGGTCACGGCTCAGTTTCCAGTCGGTTCTCTCTCCGGTACGGATTGTCCAGTGGATGGCTAACTTGTGTCTCCCGCACAGATTGTCCAGTGGGTGGCTAACCTGTGTCCTCACGCACGGATTGTTCAGTGGATGGCTAACTTGTGTCTCACGCACGGATTGTCCAGTGGATGGCTAACTTGTGTCCTCACGCACGGATTGTCCAGTAGATGGCTAACTTGTGTCCTCACGCACGGATTGTCCAGTGGATGGCTAACTTGTGTCTCACGCACGGATTGTCCAGTGGATGGCTAACTTGTGTCCTCACGCACGGATTGTCCAGTGGATGGCTAACTTGTGTCCTCACGCACGGATTGTCCAGTAGATGGCTAACTTGTGTCCTCACGCACGGATTGTCCAGTGGATGGCTAACGTGTGTCCTCACGCACGGATTGTCCAGTGGATGGCTAACTTGTGTCCTCACGCACGGATTGTCCAGTGATTTAACATGTATTTATATTTATGACTTAACATGTATTTATATTTATGACTTAACATGTATTTATATTTATGACTTAACATGTATTTAAATTTATGACTTAGAATTATTTATATTTATGACTTAACATGTTTCTTTTTTTATGAATTATAATTATTTATATTTATGACTTAACGTGCATTCATATTTATGCCTTACAATTATATTTATGACAGCATGTATTTGTAGAACACCTTGGTTCCACCGGGAGAGTTTGTGAGAAAGAACATTTCTTGCTGTCCCCATATTATGAAATCCTGCGAGGGAGGAAGAAAAGTCAGTGCAGTTCATTGATCAAAGATTTGTCAAATCAGCCAATACCATTTGTAGGAAAGTACAATACAATAGTACACTTAGGCGAGCAGGACCCGTCGTGTCGAATGACTATGTTCATGGCCACGTCTGATGACCGTGTTTCAGGCGGCCTGGCAGTTCTATTTGGGAGGTGGCTATCTGTTTCAGCAAGGTGTTTGAAGGCGTCCTCAATGACGCCTACATGATGAGCAAGGCCGTTTACCGTCCCTCGTCCGCACAACCTGCCAGAGCACCTCGTTGGCTAGGACAGCTCGGGGGGGGGGGGGGGGGCGGGCAACGTGACCGAAGAGGGAGAGGCGACGGCGATTAATCGTCGATGCAATGCCAGCAAGTTGAGTACGTCGAACTACTTCACTGCTGGAAATCAGATCATGCCAGACGATCCCAAGATGGCGCCTCTGGTTGCGCAGGTCTCGCTGTAGCAGTGTCCAGGTTAACTGATAACACAAAATGGATCGTATGCGTCTATCTCCGCACAGGCCACAACAGACTGAGGTACCATCTATTCAATAAACTGAAGATAGGTGGCACTGACGAATGCACTTGTGGTACAGGGAAAATGACCACTGAACATCTGCTGCAAAATTGCCTGACATACGAGGACCAGAGAAAGCACACGTGGCCATCACCAGTGGCAACACTAGACAAGCTCTGGCAGTGTCGACAGCCTCGGGATGACTGCTGCTTTCTTCGAACAAATGCAAGTTGACGTCTGACAGCGTTCGAAGAAGAAGAAGAAGAAGAAGAAGAAGAAGAAGAAGAAGAAGAAGAAGAAGAAGAAGAAGAAGAAGAAGAAGAAGAAGAAGAAGAAGAAGAAGAAGAAGAAGTATGCGTCTGTTAGGTTTAGCTTTCACCCGAATGATCTTTGGTCGACAAAAATAGGACCTACCATGTATGTTGTGAAAGGCAACTAAAGAGGGATGTGCATGAATCTAGCAAACTCATCATGTAGAATGATTACTATTGAAATCCCCACTGAAAATATACAGACTTCTTCTAATTCACCAACTCAAAAGAAACCAACAAACTACCTTATTTCGCATGAGAACTGGACACTGCAGACTACTAGAACATCTATACCGACTAAAGATCTCACACACCGATGAGTGCCCATGTGGAACAGGAGGCTAGAATCCTGAACACATTCTACAGGAATGCCCACTCTATAGGGAAATGAGATACCAGACCTGGCCAGAGGATGCGGATCTGAGACAAAAAGCTACGAGTAGCCGCTCTAACCTGGTGAAAACTACAGAATTCATCATGGAAACTGACCTGCAGATATGGCATGGCCAAAGATCCTGAACACAGAGAAGAAGAATGCTGAAAAAGATTCCATGATTTATGGGTTAACAATGATAATAGTATCATCTTTTGGTTGATCAGTCCTGAGACTGGTTGTAAGGTTGTCTGATTATGGCTCTCCATTTGATCCTATCCTCTGGTTGATCAGTCCTGAGACTGGTTGTAAGGTTGTCTGAGTATGGCTCTCCATTTGACCCTATCCTCTGGTTGATCAGTCCAAAAAACTGGTTGTAAGGTTGTCTGAGTATGGCTCTCCATTTTACACTATCCTCTGCATGTCTCTTTATTTCAGCATAGATTCGCACTTTAATGTCCCTGCATGCCTGAGATGCCGCCAAGGTCCTCTCTTCCCTTGAATCTTGCCCTCGTGTATCTTCTGTAGAAGGCTTTCGTGTTTCATATTATGACTGTGTGAATCTTCTGTTATGGATTGCATTAAATATGTAAACTTTTTAACTTGTTCGGGTTTAATATATAGCCTTAAATCAACATAGAAGTTGACGTAGCAAAGCTGTTAGTGCATTGGCTTTCCAGCCAAGCGTTCAAGGTTCGGCAGCCAGTTGTTACGGGAGTCTTTCAGATCTCAAAACGGGTCACGGGTCCACCCAGTCTCAAAAATTGTGTACCAGAATAATCAAGTCAAGTCAAGTCATCCCATAACCGGTGAGGTCGTTGGGGCACACATAAAGACACCCCCACAACCCCACGCCACCCCCTCTCTCTGTCAGAGGCTGCTGCTTGTCCCTCCTCTTGTCGGAGATTGATCCATTCTTTTATGTTGTCCTCCCATCTCTTTTTAGGACGACCTCTTTGTCGTCCATCTTGCACCGTTCCGTGCAGGATCGTATTTGCAAGACCGCTTGACCTGTGGTCGTACCAAGCGAGTTTCCGTCTTTTAACCGTTGCTAAGAGGTCTTCAAAAGGCCTTATGGCTGTTGTAATTCTGTCTCAAATTTCCCAATTTGTAACTCGGCCTTTGAAACCAAGTGGTATGCCGGGGTCTTTGTGTGTGACAAGGACAAGAATAGCTCCACTGCCACACAGAGAGCATGTCGTAAGGGGTGACTAACTGTATGACAAGGACAAGAATAGCACCACTGCCACACAGAGAGCATGTCGTAAGGGGCGACTAACTGTGTCACATGGCATAATACCGGCCATGGTTAGGTGTTTTATTTAGAGCAGCATAAATGGCGCCTAACAAGCTGCGGATCTACTTTGCTCTACTTTTTGAGTCTACTAAGATGGACTTGCACATCGGTTAACCACCTTCCGTAAGCTCTTGTCCCAAAGCAGCGGAGCATTAAGCTGCTCGAGCCTAGCCCGCTAACAAGGAAACCCTTCTTCCGGCTACATCCAGCTCATACCAGGGCTGGTACCTGCCCTGTAGTAGTACAGATCGACTAATGACTGAGAAATCGGTCTTTGTGTGTGACGTTTAGAAGTCTTCGGAAACATCTCATCTCTTAGGCCTGTATCCTTCGCTGCATGTCAGCTGTAATTGCCCATGTCTCCCACGCATAGATGAATATTAACAGGTCTGATGTACCAGAATACTCTGGGAAAGTAAAGGTGACCTAGGTGATGTTGTGGTGGGCCGAAGGTCAAGAAAAATATGGGCCTCACACAATATTCCCTTTATGCCACATAGGCATGTTTACGGGATCTTTACCTTTATTTTTCTTAACAATAGAAGTGTGTTTGGAGACATCATCCGTCAGAGTGTTCAGTTCAGCTCATCGCGTAACCCATCAGGTCGTTGGGGCACACTTGAAGACACTCCCACAATCCCACACCATCTCTCTCTGTCCGTTACCGCCAGTCGTGCCTCACCAGGACGAAGGTTTGACCACTCTGTGATGTTGTCTGCCCATCTCTTCCTTGGACGTCCCAGTCCTCTCTTTCCCGGCACGGAACCATGCAGTATCGAATTTGTAATTCCGTTTTACCTCGTGACGTGCCCATGCCAAGTAATTTTTCGCCTTATGGTAGCCGTGACCAGATCATCAAAAGGCCCAATTGCGTTTTCCACTCATCGTCCTATTTCTACGTTCGTAACACGATCCTTAAATGTAACATTCAAGAGTCTTCTAAAGCACCTCATTTCCATTGCATGTTTTCTGTACTGGATATCCGCAGTAATGGTCCAAGTCTCACAGAGAGCACCAATGGTCCAAGTCTCACAGAGAGCACCAATGGTCCAAGTCTCACAGAGAGCCCCAATGCTCCAAGTCTCACAGAGAGCACCAATGGTCCAAGTCTCACAGAGAGCACCAATGGTCCAAGTCTCACAGAGAGCACCAATGGTCCAAGTCTCACAGAGAGCACCAATGGTCCAAGTCTCACAGAGAGCACCAGTGGTCCAAGTCTCACAGAGAGCACCAGTGGTCCAAGTCTCACAGAGAGCACCAGTGGTCCAAGTCTCACAGAGAGCACCAGTGGTCCAAGTCTCACAGAGAGCACCAGTGGTCCAAGTCTCACAGAGAGCACCAGTGGTCCAAGTCTCACAGAGAGCACCAATGGTCCAAGTGTCACAGCGAGCACCAATGGTCCAAGTCTCACAGAGAGCACCAATGGTCCAGGTCTCACAGAGAGCACCAATGGTCCAAGTCTCACAGAGAGCACCAATGGTCCAAGTCTCACAGCGAGCACCAATGGTCCAAGTCTCACAGAGAGCACCAATGGTCCAAGTCTCACAGAGAGCACCAATGGTCCAAGTCTCACAGAGAGCCCCAATGGTCCAAGTCTCACAGCGAGCACCAATGGTCCAAGTCTCACAGAGAGCACCAATGGTCCAAGTCTCACAGAGAGCACCAATGGTCCAAGTCTCACAGCGAGCACCAATGGTCCAAGTCTCACAGAGAGCACCAATGGTCCAAGTCTCACAGAGAGCACCAATGGTCCAAGTCTCACAGAGAGCACCAATGGTCCAAGTCTCACAGAGAGCACCAATGGTCCAAGTCTCACAGGCATACACGAATATTGAAAGCACCAATGAGCGCATTACCATTCATAGTGTAGAATCTTTCATATACACTGGCAGCTGGTAGCAGCATAGACATACTAGCAGGTACAGAAAATTATGCTAAGTGGAGAATACAGACGGCAGGAAAAGCATTCTTTGCATTTCGGAGATTATGAAAATAACAAGAAATAAAAACTACATCATCATCATCATCATGTAGCAAGCATGTCCTTTATAGAACGTCGCTCCATCACAGTCTGTCTCAAAGAAACTCGTTCCCTTGCCAAATCTCGAACCTCCTCCACTGTCATACTCAGACATTCCTGGATATCTTCGTGCCATCGTCTTCTTGGTCTACCTCTTCCTCTATTGCCTGGCACCATACCTTCCATCACTGTTCTCTCAAGACCGTTGTGTCTCTTGATGTGACCAAAGTATTTGCATTTTCTAGCCAAAATGGAATTGATAAACCAGTTCTCCTCTATGCTCAACTCTTGCCGAATGTCTACATTTGTCTTTTTCTCTGTCCAGGGTATTCTGAGGATCTTTCTGTAACATTTTGACTCTTCTTCTTCTTCTTCTGCGTACACAGTCAGACAGTAACCATTATTTTTTCGAAAAAAGCGGCGGTCATCCTGAGGCTGTCGCCACTACCATAGAGCTTGTCTTGCAGTTCCACTGGCAATGGCCACATCTGCTCTCTCTGATCCTCGTATGTCGGGCAGTTCTGCAGCAGATGTTCAGTGGTCATTTTACCAGTACCGCACGGGCATTCGTCGGTACACCCTATCTTCAATTTGTTGAATAGGTGGTACCTCAGTCTGTTGTGGCCAGTGCGAAGTCTGAAGACAACGACCTGCTCTCTTCGGTTCAACTGGTAATAGGCATCGTTTTTGGTGTAACCAGTATGTTCGGTTTCCCATTTGGTCATGTATCTGGCACATTTTGACTCGAATGATTCGATTCTTTTTCTAGACGTTTTGGTAATCGTCCATGCTTCACAGCCATAAGCTGCCACAGGAAAAACACAGGCTCTCAAGACTTTGACTTTTTTCAGTGATAAATTATAAAACAGTGATCAATTAGAACTACAACCAAATACAAAATCTGAAAGTCCGCTCTGCTATGGTTCTCAAACATGTAGAACAACAAGAGAAAGAAAAGGCAAAGGCCGCCATCCATCGCAGACGATGATGGCATAATTAATTTTGCTAGCGCTATTTTTAGTAAGTATTAACTGCGCTACATTTTATCCTCACTCTCTCGTCTCGTGCCGCCCGACCCCAGTGGCAAGTCAAGGACAAGATGACTAGGGGAGCGACTACGAGATACAGGGGACTCCGCATCAAGCACCCGTGAAAAAGACGGCGGAGTCCGGAGTCTAACCCACGGAATTCCCAACAACAAGAGCACTAACGAACAGGGTACAGACGTCTGTACATGGCAGTCTATAGAAAATAATAGCAACAGCTGTCGTCGTTGTCGATGAGGAAGGCCGACATCATCCTTGTCACAGCGTTCCCTGTTGGGTGTGGGTGTGCATGGGCAGTGCAAGCACGAACACATCTGCTGCATAACGGGCACACGAGGTCAGTAGAAGGTGATGGTGTTCCTGCTGTTCGTGATTTCCGGATCTCGCGTCTGCTCTGTGCTTTCACAACACGATGGTCCTCGATGGTAGCTACACCCGCTTTGACTGCGCTTCTCCAGCCTGATCAGTTTTGGTCAAGACATTCCTAGGTGAGTCCCTCATACTGGGATCAAGATGCTGAGCAGCGTATGAGCTGCAGTGGTCAGCGACCCATAGCTGACTGCTAGCGTCAGGGCCAGCGAACCAGAGCTGCCAAGACCCTTCTACCCCTCCGCGCGGTGATCCTTAATAACAGGCTGCAGCAGGGCAGACTGGCTAAGGAGAAGGGATCGAAGAGGGAATGCTAACCTGGTACTCAAAAAATGCTTCCTGAAGTCGGATGTGTTGGACCGAAAGGTGCAAATATCGCAGCCAAGCTGTAAACTACAACACAACGCATTCCGTTCTCTGGACTATATTCTGCTACTTAAGCCCTTTCAGGGTTTGGTAGTGGGAGATTGAGAACGAAAGAAGAAGAAGAAGAAGAAGAAGAAGAAGATACTGGTTTTAAAACATTTCTTTAGAGACAGTCTTTCGCGCCATCTCTCCCTCCCTCCCGGTAGAGATTCTTATTTTTTGGAAGCCGTTCGTCTGACATACGACGAGGTGTCCGGCTTATCCTGCTTTGTCTAGCAGTGCATGGACGCTGAACATGTCAGCCCTCGAGAGAACATCGATGTCAGTGACACCTGCCCAAATAGAAATGAGCTGGCTTACCGGCCGCTGTCCAGGCACAATTCAAGTTAAAAATCTACCCAAATTATCTGTTACTTTCCCCAGGTGGTTTGTTAAGGGCAGCTACAGATGGCGCCTAACTGGCTGCAGGTCTACTTAGCTCTAGTGTTTGAGTCTATTAACAAAGACTCGCAAATCGGTCAAACCACCCTACAAGAAACTGGTTGTATGCAGACTCCGCAGAGTTTTCTAAACCAGTATAAAGACGTTAAGTTAAGTTCAGTTAAAACAGCCTTACAAAAAAATTGTGTCTTTTTTAAGAGAAATGTGGGTCTTGGTCTGAGCACCAACGAAGAAGAAGAATAAATAGGCTACACGCAAGAGAACAAAATCTAATCTTTTAGTTCGAAACAGCACACATAAGCGTCAATAGCCACTTGAAGCTCATCAACCATGAGACCTTATGCAGACAATGCTCTCACACCAATGAAACAGTTCGACATCAGATCATTGGAAGAGAAGCGCTAGCAGTCACATGATCAAAAATCTAACAATGGCCGTGGATAACTAAGAATAACTCTCTGGAACAACTGAAGAATAACTGTACTTATGGCATTTGGCTGCTAACAACAGAATAGCTTAGTAACTATTGGATAGCAACAAAGGCATCTACATAAGAAAATGCCACCTATGACTAAATCGGCCGATTACCGATTAATCGGCCTACCCGTATCGGCCTATAATCATTAATCGGCTGCGATTATTTAAAATGCAATTATGTATTGTGATATAGAGTGCATATTGTAATTAAAAAATTGAAATACTGCTCAACACATATGGTAACATATATTTGCCTAAACGAAATGGAGAAATGTTGATGTTTTTACATTATAATTGAAGAGTTCTCAAATTTGATTACTAACTGTTATATTTTGTCTGAGAAAGTTCAGAAAATGGGAATCATTATTAATAGAAACTTTTGGAAAACCTTGAAAAAAACATATGATCAATCGGAATCTTTATAATTTGTTAATTGATTGGTTTTTAGAAAGATCAATTAAACACACATCGCCTCATGAGGGCCGGGGCGTGTTTCTTCTACTTTTGATACCTTTTAATAAGTAGAGCTACGCCCCTGTTAGCAGCCTCAAGGCAATTTCAAGTTGTGTAGATCAGCGCGTTCAAGTACTGGGGTTTATGTTAGATTTCACTGGTGGGCTTAGATAATTAGGGTAGGTTTAGATTGCACTGGTGGGCTTAGATGATTCTTATGGGCGTATATTTCACTGATGAGCTTATATATTCTGGGGGGGGGGGGGCTTCTATTATTCTGGTGGGCTTAGATTACTCTGGTGGGCTTACATTACACTGGTAGGATTAGATTAACACGTGTGGGCTTATATTACAATAGTGGGCTTAGATTACACTGGTGGGTTTAGATTACACTGATGGCTTAGATTACAGTGATGGATTTAGATTACACTGGTGGGCTCAGATTACACCGATGGGTTTCGATTACAATGGGAGGCTTAGATCACACTGGGAGTTTAGATTACAATTGGGGGGAGGGGGGCTTAGATTACACTGGTGGGCTTATATTAGACTTATGGGCTTACATTACACTGGGGTGCTTAGATCACACCAGTAGGCTTACATCACACTGGTAGGCTTAGATTACACTAGGGGGGAGGCTAAGATTATACTGGGGGAGGGTTTTGGTTGCAATGGTGGGCTTAGATTAGATTTGCTTAGATTACACTTGAAGGGGGGGGGGGGGCCTATATTAAAATAATGGGCTTAGAAGAAGTAATATATTTTTCTTACTTTTTTTTACATGTGAAATCAATGTTTTACAAATGTGTCTTTACTCGTTGCTGTCTTGTTACAGCGTACGTACCTCAGGTAAAGTAGAAATTTAGCAGAATTAACCACTGGTTGGAAATGGAGTTGTTTTTAACGCCATTGTTCTAAGCTGCTGTTTATGAAAGATGGCGTGGCCAGTATCCTTTCTTGCTGTTTTTACTTTCCCTAACTCATGCATCAGGTATCAATTTGCAGCTGGGTTGACTGGAGAAGCGGTTCTCGATTGAAATCACGACCCAGGAATTTTTTTGTCTCTGTGTGCGATTCGAACCGAGGTACGCTGTTACTACAGAGAATAGAGAAAGCTCAATATGAACTGAGCAAACGCGCCCCCTAGCAATAATAATAATAAAAGACAAGAACGACCGATTATCAAAACCGATTAATCGGCTGGAAAACCAATACCGATTTATTACCAATTGGCTAGAAATAACTGATTACCGATTATCTGCTGATTAATTGGTGTAACCTCATTTTACATATGTTTAGTATTTGTTGTTTACAAAACGTAATGCATTTTATTTTTACATTCCAGGACTGGTGTCAGGAAAGACAACTGCTTGTCCTGGTCATTGCGCTCAATCTGAGTCTAGCAACAATGTTCTTCAATCTCCTGTCTTGAGATGACCTCTTTTTCTCTAGGACGACATGTCAAAGAGCTTGCCCTCGATTCTTCTTCCTACCCACCATATCAAGCCGTGGTCCTGCCTCCACGACGGAATCTCTGGCTGGCTACCCTTGGCCATTCTAGGGAACAGCCTCTGAGAATTCATGGCAAGTTCGTGGAGAGAGGAAATTTGAATGATGTCCCTTGTGTTGGTTGATAACCTTGCAGTTAGGATTAAAACATAAAGCATTATTCTGTACATTAGTTGTGTGAAATAGGCCAGCAAGAATTTGGATGATCGGAAAGAATATATACAATAAGGTTTTGTGTTATCTTAGTTTGGTTCACAGACATCACATTTTGTGACTTTGTCAAATATCTTTTTCAAGAATACGTCTCATTTTCCAATGTACAAACTCCAATTTACGATGTATAGCAGTTTTTATCAACTTTCTCTGGATCACCGGTCCCCCGCAAGCTATTGATTTTGCCCCAGCTTTCGTACTTTAGCCTGTCACATAAAGGGAAATTGAGTGTACCAAAACTTAATTTTGAAATCTAGAATTTGGTCTGGTGTCTCCGTAGTACTCTGTGGTTCCCCAAGAGTCCTGCTCAGACCCTGTCGAATGAAGAACTAGATAAGTTCGGATATTGTTTGACTGATATAAACATGATGGAAAGAATTCAAAGAAGAAAGACAAAAGCTGATAATGGGATTCCAGAATTACAGTTATGAGGAAAGAGAAGAATTCGAGATGACTTAATACAGGTTTATAATTCGAGATGACTTAATACAGGTTTATAATTCGAGATGACTTAATACAGGTTTATAATTCGAGATGACTTAATACAGGTTTATAATTCGAGATGACTTAATACAGGTTTATAATTCGAGATGACTTAATACAGGTTTATAATTCGAGATGACTTAATACAGATTTATAATTCGAGATGACTTAATACAGGTTTATAATTCGAGATGACTTAATACAGGTTTATAATTCGAGATGACTTAATACAGGTTTATAATTCGAGATGACTTAATACAGGATTATAATATGATCAAGGGAAAGATTAAATTAGATTATAACAAGGTTTTTTTTCAAAATACAACCACCTACAAGAACAAGAGGGTACAACCACCTACAAGAACAAGAGGGTACAACCACCTACAAGAACAAGAGGGCATAGCTACAAATTAATTAAAGAAAAGTCCAGATTATATATAATGAAATATTTTTATATTCAGAAAGTGGTGAATGCTTGGAATGCATTGCCACAGGAAATAGTGGCGGCAAGGACAATTAATGCATTTAAGAATAGATTGGACGCGCATAGCTTTAGAGCAACGAAATTAAAGTGAAACTGGTTGTATACAGACTTTGCAGAGTCTTCTAAACCAGTATAACAACGTTAAATTAAGTTTAAGTTAAGAGTAGAAAAAACCGCAAGATAACAGGAAGGAAAAAATGTATATGTTACCAAACCAATGCAGACTTAGGACCTTCGTGGGGATTCGGTGGCTGCAAATAATAGCACATCCGAGCATTGTGCAGAGCAAACTTCTGCAGTAAAATATGGACACTAATCCCTCATTGTGCTGTTATTATGAAATCATATGAGGGAGGGATACAAGTCAGAATAGTTCGTTTATCAAAGATTTGAAAATCCAGCCAATACCATTTCTCAAAAAGTAACAAAATATAATTTTGTATTTGCGTCTATTAGGTATTGTTACTTAACAAGTCGTACCAGGGTCAACAATAATAGAACATACCACGCATGTTGTAAAAGGCAATTAAAGAGAGATGTTCGTGGAGTTAGCAAACTCATCATGTACGATTATTGGTGGTTAAACTACCACCACAGAAAATGCTAGGAAACAGGCTTTCTGTAAAGAGGTCCGTTGTAGAGGAGACTCCACGAAGCATGAAAAGGTTAATATATGAATCGAGGTATAATTATGTTCTCTACTATTCCTAAGAATCTACGTCACTGCACACCGGACACACCCGCGGGTGCTCCGTCTCTCTCAGTAAATTACGAAGCGTGTGGATGCTGATAGTTCCTGCAGCTGGCTGGTTGTACACACTTCGAATCCCCCTCTCTTTTGCGCTCCAGTTTGCTAGAACCACGTTTGACATCAACAAATGTGCAATCTGTGAATGGGTGACTCCTCTATTGCGTTGTAGTCATCTAACGGCTGGTCAAGGTATAATTAAACATTTAGACTTATTTTATAGATAATAGACAACATATCGTCTTCTTCGTTCGTTATCAAACTACCGTTGCCAAGACGTAAACAGGGCCTTGCAAATAGCAGGATGTTGTTAAAAGAACGGAATGCGTTGTCATAGTGTACAGCTTGACTGTGATATCTGCAGCATTCGGTCCGACACATCCAACTTCAGCAAACATTGTGTTAGTACTGAGCCTTCTCTCTTTGCCCCCCCCCCCCTCTCCTTAGCCAGCCTGCCCTGCTGCAGCCTGTTATCCAGGATCACCGCGTGGAGGTGAAGAAGGGTCTTGGCAGCTCTGGTTTACCGGCCCTAACGCTAGCAGTCAGCTATGGGTCACTGGCCCTGATGCTAGCAGTCAGCTATGGGTCGCTGGCCCTGACGCTAGCAGTCAGCTATGGGTCACTGGCCCTGATGCTACAGTCAGCTATGGGTCGCTGGCCCTGACGCTAGCAGTCAGCTATGGGTCACTGACCCTGGCGCTAGCAGTCAGCTATGGGTCACTGACCGCTGCAGCTCATGCACTGCTCAGAACCTTGACCCCATTAAAATGCATAAAAGAAACCTTCAATTTGAAAAAGTTCATGAGTAAGTTCAGGTCTGATAAGTTGTTCATGACGATAAAATCTAAAATAGATTCGGTTTAGGATGATTTACTTTGCTGCTGAACTTAATCAATGTAGCCCCATTGTAAAGCGAGATATTACTAAAATGTAGCCCCATTGTAAAGCGTAATTATTACTAAAAATGGTTGTCTCATTGTAAAGCGAGATATTACTAAAAATACAGCCCCACTGTAAAGCGATATATTACTAAAATGTAGTCTCATTGTAAAGCGAGACATTACTGGTGAACTTTCATAAATGTAGCCCCATTGTAAAGCGTAATTATTACTAAAAATGTCGTCTCATTGTAAAGCGAGATGTTACTAAAAATGTAGCCCCATTGTAAAGCGAGATATTACTAAAATGTAGCCCTATTATAAAGCGATATATTAATCAAATGTAGTCATATTGTAAAGCGATACATTACTTAAATATAGCCCCATTGTAGAGCGAGCCATAACTAAAATGTAGCCCTATTATAGAGCGAGATATTAATCAAATGTAGTCCTATTGTAAAGCGATACATTATTCAAATATAGTCCATTATAAAACGAGATATTACTAAAATGTAGCCCCATTGTAAATCGACTGTTGCAACTTTCACGTGTGTACAAAAGAAATCTCGTTACATCTTGTTTCTCATTTCTAGGAGAAGATTTATAGAGTTTAAGATTAAGCTGCTGCACCAGTCGTGTGCAGGACAGGCGTTCGTTTCCCCTCCGATAGAAAGAAAACCCTAGACCTTTCCGTGGTTTGAACCTATGTCTCCACACTGAGAGACCGGTGCCCTAACCACTTTTAGCCAGCAGAAAACTCACCTGTTTCGTGCATGGATGTGGATAGTTAATTTGATCTTCGGTGTTTTCCGCATCAGCGACACGGTAATGATGTACAGTTAGCATGACTTGTCACAGACGGTATCGCCTGCATGTAGTCTTAGCTCGTATGATCAGACTAATCCAGATGTCATCTGCATATGGTCGGAGATAATGTGCCAGTGCTAATGGCGGTTGAAATGCAAGCATAGCTTAAATGCTGGTTCACACGATGAGTAGATAAAGTAAGAAATACGCTGGGGAGAAAATTATGTTAATAATTAAGGTTACCTTTTTTTTTAACGCCATACAACCCCCCCCCCTCTTCCCCCTCATATGTTAGTTACGCTTCTGTAACATTTCTCATGTGTAACTACATTTCAAACCCCGCTTGTTTGAATATATGTTATTGTTTCAAACTATTTCGGCGAATTCGCCACAGTTTTGTCGGGCATCTTGGGTTGGAAATTGGTAGAGTGCTTGTTGCTCGCAGCGAGGATGCTCCTTTGTTGTTCGTCCTGGAAAGGACGTTTTGTTCAACTGTGTCGTAGTTTACAGCGAGGCTGTGATATTAGCGCCTTTCGGTCCGACACATCCAATTTCAGCAGGGCAACTTTTTGGGACGAGTTTGTCTTCCCTCTTCGAACCATTGTCTCTGAGTCAGACTGCTCGGGTTCAGCCTGTTTCCAGGGCTGCATCTTGGAGGTGGAATAGAGCTTTAGGCAACTCGGGTTCGCTGATCCTCACGTAAGAAGTTATATGTGGCTCAAAGGCCGCTCGTTCACTGCAACTTCGCTTTCCCTGAAGCAAAGATACAAGGTTTCATCCCCCCGATTATTGATTCTTTCCTATCGACCCAGCTGTAAAAGATACCTGACTTACTGTTAGTGAAGAAAGACAGAGAGGAAAGGCACTGGGCACCCTATCTCAATAAAGCTGAGACCTAGTACAGTGAGAGGAAAGAGACGAAGATAACAGAAAGGAACTGGGCACCCTATCTCAATAAAGCTGAGACCTAGTACAGTGAGAGGAAAGAGACGAAGATAACAGAAATGGCAAAAAGAGTATTTAATATGATATGGGATATTTTGACATCCAGGCAAATAACCAATACATTAAAAGGGAGGCATATCAGGTGTTATATATATTCAACATTATTGTATGGTTCATAAACATGGACAATGAACAAACAGTTGGAGAACAGAATAGAGGCTCTCGGAATGTGGTTATACAGAAGAATGTGTCGCATTTCGTGGAAAGAGAAACAAACAAATAGCGATGTCCTGACATGAGTAGGCATGGGTACAGACGTCGTGCCGAGAGTAGGCTGGGTAGAGACGTCTTGACGAGAGTAGGTATGGGTAGAGACATCCTGACGAGAGTAGGAATGGGTAGAGACGTCCTGACGAGAGTAGGAATGGGTAGAGACGTCGGGCCGAGACTAGGAATGGGTAGAGACGTCGTGCCGAGAGTAGGAATGACTAGAGACGTCCTGACGAGAGTAGGAATTGGTAGAGACGTTATGACGAGAGTAGGCATGGGTAGCAATAAGTTCAAAGTAGGCAATTCAAATATGTTGGTCGTATAAAAAGATACGATACTTTGTTGAAAACAAAACTGGAAAGGAAGGTTGAAGGTAGGTGAATAAGAGGTGGGCAGCAATATGAGATGTAGAGCGACATCAAAAGATGGACTAATGTCAGTCTGACAAAGTGTGCAGTCAAGGCAAGAGACAGGAGATTTTTGAGGTCCATTGCAGCTTCGTTTCAAAGACGGCACTTGAACTGAATTGAAGACTCTCTCTTCTGCAGTTTCTGTTCCCCAGAGGACCGTAACCATTACGGTACAGCAAAATAACATTTGTTAGAAGATCAGCAGGTGTGGTAACTGCAGGTGTGGTAATTCAAAAAAAATCATGAATAGTCCTAACTGGCATGTTAGTATTAGCTCGCTTTGAATCATCTATTCGCATACATTAACAAAATCGTTGAGCTGATATTAATTTGCCACATCTTTTTTACGTTTCATTATGCTTTCATTATACGGAAAAGGTTTAGTGAAGTTTTCCAACAAGAGGGTGGTGTTATATTTAAGTGACGGATTACAATAATAATTGTCCGTTTTGGTCGATGAGGACCGCCAACAACATCATGTGCCATGCCACATCCTAACTCCTTTTTTTTAATTTTTGCATTATTTCCCTATTACGCAAGGCGGCGTGCTTTGCACTTTGTTTTTATTTTGCGTCTGACGGCCCAGTGCATCCGACTTCGGCATAATTTGATCTATCTGGCTCCCCTTTGAATGATTTGGCTACAAAATGTGCTTTCCTTTGAATACTTGGAATCTTGGTATTTAAACAGGCATAGTTTTCACAGGACAGTGTTTCTTCTGTTAAGAAACGACGTCCCTGGCGGAACTATAGATGCTCAGTCCCTCTCAGCAAACTGTGAAGAGTATAGATACTGATGATTTCTTTAGCTCGCTGGTCGTACACATTCCTACTCAGTTCTCTCAGGCACTCCTATCTGCTAGACCGGCAAATGATTTCAAAATCTGGCCACCCGTGTATTACGGGAAGTCTTCATCTGAAAGGCAGCCCTTGACCGACTTTGAATTCGTAAACCATTCTTTAGAGAATGGCTGCACACTGATAGGCACTTCAGCAGTTCCAGTAACCTATGTACATTCTTAGGTGTTGCAGTGTTTGCAGACTGAGTAACCTCTCATTGCGCAAGCTTGGGCGCTGAATATGGAGACCAGAGGAATGCAAAGCATGACAGTTTGGCACCAGCTCAGCTGCAGGGGCTGCCGAATGAGTTCTTCTTAGTTTTGAAACCATCCTCCTTAGGTGCTTCCACTTCGAATTTTCTGTCTGGCCCCTAGCCCTACACTCTCCAGAGGTTTCCACAAGCCAGTGGAGTCGCTGCCCGCAGATGCTAGTTACTCGAGACATCCGATGATACTCTCATTGTCCCAAGACTAGCCAGCACTCTCTGGGACGTGAGTTTAAAATCAGAGTTCCTCCTCTCCTAGGCGAACTGCCTGAACAGACTAACGAGCTTCGTCTACCTGGGTTTAGAGTCAGCGTTTACCTTCTCTTAGATTGGCTGCCAACCAAGGCTAACGAGCTTCGTCTATCCGGGTTTAGAGTCAGCGTTTACCTTCTCTTAGATTGGCTGCCAACCAAGGCTATTGAGCCCAATCTGCCCGCCCAGTTATACCGTCGGATACTTGGTCGCACCCCACAGCAGGCTCTGTAAGAAACAGGGGGCCCCTCATGAAGGTGCTGCTGGGGACACAATAATGGAGGAGAGGCCATTGACATGCCGAACAGTGAATCCACCTGGAAAGGAGAGGTTATATCAGACGCTTCACTTTCCTTTAACGAGCGGTACGTCCAGCCCAGACCTCGCTACCCCGCAAACCCATGTGCATATATACATGAAATCAAATTTAACTTCTGATTGCTGTCCCAAAAAACATATTTAGTTCTACAGTGGATTTCGGTAAATCTGGCAAAGATGGCGCCGTAGCTGACTGCGAGTCTACATTTCTCTACTGTTTTTGATCATTATGGATGCCGCCAGACCACGGATTTGCCTGGAGTTCACACTAGTCGACGACTTACACTTGTGTTCACAGATACGTGGAGTTGTTTTCCGTCTGGACTTGTTATTTCGTTCTTTTTTTGTGATTTCTTCCATCCGTTTATCCTGGTCTGGACGCCGGCTGAATGGCGCTACGCTTAAACTAGTTATACCTGTGTCGTATCTCACGGGTTAGTTCTGCCGGTTCACCTTCACGAATTTGGCGTGTGGGAATTTTAGATGCTACTATGATGAACTGAATACAGCTGGGGAGAGATGTCAGACTCACTCACACGCTGAGTGTTGTCCAGACGACCTCTTGTGGTTATCGAAAAGGCACGACAAACTGCGTTAGATGCCTTCCCACCTTTCTACCCTGCGGTTTACATGTTTACGGAAAGGCTTCGGTGGTAACCCTGAGGCAAAATCTGCATCCTATGCTATCTCCAGTCGTCTCGATGAATGTCTTGCCACTGGCAAAAGGTAGCTTAGGCTCTGTGAGTGAGGTTGACAAAAGGTGCAGTTTCTTCCTCACTTTAATCCAAATCTCCGCGCAAGTCACCCATTTCAGCGGACACAGCAAGAGATACGACTGTCCGCACGGCTGAACAAAGAGAGTGGTCTTCATCACTTGCGATGGACAAACTATCATGGATTTTGGTCCCCGGTTGAGTCCTTGGAAATGTTAAAGACGAGGGCTTGACTTCATCACCACGGGTTTCCTCATATTTCGCAGTCTCTCTCAGCAGAAAGGTATCCCCGCCTGCAGAGAACGTCGCATATATCACACAATCCGTAGCTCCAGCGATGAACCAAGGGATCTCCGTAAAAAACGAGAAGGCAGATGAGCTCGTAAAAGACGGAAGTGATGGCGCGCAAACTTCTTGTCGAAAGAGCTATAGAGAAGCAAAGACACTCATCAAACGATCCTTGAGGATGGAATGGAGAGAACAGCACAAAGAATACAAGCCAGAAGACAGCATAGACAAACTTGGCAGAGATGGGCAGACAAAGATCTTCAGACTCAGAACGGGACATTGCAGACTCAAGGCCCACCTCCAGAGAATGTGTCCCAGAGACATCACCACGTGTGATTGTGGAGCACCCAAGCAGACACCAGAACCTATCCTCCAGGATTGCCCTACCTGTGCAGACCAAAGAGAGAAAGTCTGGCCCGGTGGAGCGACCATGCTCGAGAAGCTGTGGGGGACCGGCGAAGACCTGAAACGCACAGTGTCCTTCATGACCTCACCGGACTAGACGCACAGCATCAGTTGATCGAAGAAGACGAGGAGGGGAAGAAGAAGAATAAAATGTTGAGCATCTCCCTTGAGACTCCAAATGGTTGGAAGATCATTCTTGGAATGCTGGTGTCCAAACTGGCAGGTTATGCCATGTAGCCAAAAAAGCTAAATTAAATACGAACAAATATGAATTATTCAACTTTCGTATTCTTGCTCCGAGTTAAGCATGGGGCCACTGCTATAACTGGCCTCCTTATGGGAAGCCTGTATCTGAGCATTTGTAGCTGTTGTTTTAAATAGCAATGATTTTACATGATGTGGTTGCTGTCACCACACACAACCTTCTTTAGTTACCTTTTTATAACGTGATTGCAGCGAGTCTATTCTTACAAATCCCGGTACTTCTTAAGTGTATGTTAAAATATACGTGGATAAGTCAGTAAATATGTCACAAACTGGTATGGGATTGCTGACAAATGTAGTTGGACGTTTCTAAAAAATGTCATTAGGTGGCAGCAACATCCAGATTTGTGGTTACTGTACATAGTAGATGCTTGGTGTCACATACACATGCGCAGCTCAGATGCAAAATAGCGTCCGTGTTCATAGAGTGTACAATCAAAGAACAGCGTGCTATTGCGCGTATTTTTTGGCGAAAGAACTTTCTGCATAGAATATTCCACAGGAAATACTTCCTGTTAACGGTAAGAAAGGTTTGTCGCGTAAAGTAGTGCATAACTGAGTCAATAGATGTTGTCAAGGACGCTCAAAAGTTGCTAATGAAGCCTGATCTGGTCATCCTTTTCATAATGCAACAGAAACATATGTGCGACAGGAAATAATAACCAGTATATGCAGAGTGTACGGGTATATGTGCGGGTGCGAATCTTGGTTATGACACAAGCAGCATGGAAAACAATTGGAGCGTTCAAAACAAAATGTTACAGAATAATCCTAAAAATTCCTTGGAGAAAGAAAGTGACAAATAAAACCATCCCAGAAGACCTGAATATTTAAGAAAACTGGCTCATAAACAACGTTATGTTACGGAAATTGCATTCTTTCGTAAACATCACAACACACTACTCAGTTAAGGAACTTCGAATTTCTTTTTTCCGTTAAAGGTTTGCCTCGCTGTCTTCCACCCAGGACCGTAGTCTGTTAGGCGATATCAGGACGTATTAACCAGTTCTAGGATGCATGTGTGCGTCTGTATGTACGTATACTAGTGTTTCAGTGATGCAAGATGTTTCTGTGAGGCTCAAACCAGACAGATTGGTCTAGCTCACTTAGGAATAGACCTTCCAAATGTAGTGCGTCTGTTCCAACTCTTAACGGCAATACCAAATACCGAAATATTACCACCGTATGTAGTAATATTATTATTTAGCTAGTGGGGACAAAAATACATGCCCTTTGTTTCAGGTGTGAAAATGTCAGTTCCGAGGAACGTGTTTTAGTTTATTGGAGTCCAAACCGCTGTACACAAATGTGATCTATTAAGTGCCTCCATTGTTTTGTTACGCTTGCTCAGATTTTGAAAATTGTATTTTGTTTTCGGAGCTACTCTTTCTGAGTTATCCACCCTTGATGAATTTTCTCGAATAGCGAGTTTGCGGTGATTACATCTCTTGGCGAGCTGAAGAAGGTTGACTTTGAACTTTTTTAGCTGTAGTGCAAAGCAAATACTACTACAGGTATCAAGATGTCCATCTTGCCCGCCAGGCTGCTGTAACATGCCTGTTTCCAGGTCCACATTGTGGACACAATGACCTGGAAACTAGCTTTCGCACCGAAAAAAATGCATTAAATTCAGTGCGCCAAAGGCCAATTTTTTCCAGAAAATTCAACCCAGGTATTGAGAACCCAATGTTTTATACTTACGGCATGGTATAAGATATGTGCGCAGGTAGAACGAAGGAGTGAAAAGTGAACTACAAACTGGGTTCTCGGTTTGGTATATCAACCTGTGTCTAATACCAGGTAGCCAAAAGCGGTTAGAATTTATTTCGTTCTTAACTCAGTCCATCTCATTGGTGGGCCAGCGTGTGTATGATTATATTTGTCGGGCTACCAGAACGTCATTTTTGTTGTGTCTATTTATTTGTGGGCCACTGAGTGAAGGATTATATTTGTCGGGCTACCAGAACGTCATTTTTTGTGGGCCACTGAGTGAATGATTATATTTGTCAGGCTACCAGAACGTGATTTTTTTTTGTGGGCCACTGAGTGAAGGATTATATTTGTCGGGCTACCAGAACGTCATTTTTTATGGGCCACTGAGTGAATGATTATATTTGTCGGGCTACCAGAAAATCATTTTTTGTGGGCCACTGAGTGAATGATTATATTCGTTGGGCTACCAGAACTTCCTTTATTTGTGGGCCACTGAGTGAATGATTATATTCGTTGGGCTACCAGAACTTCCTTTATTTGTGGGCCACTGAGTGAATGATTATATTCATTGGGCTACCAGAACTTCATTTATTTGTGGGCCACTGAGTGAATGATTATAGCTGTTGGGCTACCAGATCGTTATTTGTTGGTGTCCTTTTATTTGTCAAGCATGTGTGTCACATGTACGGTCAATATGTATTTCCTTGACGCAGTATCTGCGATGTTCTTGATTAAGATTTGGCACAGGATTTTGGTGTTGTGGATTTTAACCTCTAGAGAGAGACTTCTGTCAATGCCCTTTCACAAATGCTTCTCTGCTTTGTTTCACGTTTGATTCTTACCTTCCATGTTTTTCAGGACATTTTGTTACAAATATTGATACTAGCTGAAACAAGTGGGAATCCGTTTTTCTTGAGCACAAATACAAAAACAGCAAGCTACGTTATGACCTAACCGACTTCATCAGGAATAAAGAACAATTAATAATTTAGATTAAGTAACTAATTTAAAAGATAAGGATGAAAACGAATATAGAAATGGCTTACCTATTTTTGTGGAAGAACGTATTCCTTTACAGCTATTCAACAACATCATACATTTTGCTGTCATAAAATAACTCAGATTGTGCTTCCAAATTTACTTAGAAAAGTTTTGCTGGCACTTATCTTTTTCTTTAGCGTTCGTTCTGAAAAGACGTTTCTGATATTGCGTTGTAATTTACAGCGAGGCTGCGATATCTACGTCTTTCGATCCGACACATCTTATTTCAGAACAGTATTTTTGGTATCAGATTTACCTTCCCTGTTTGATTCCTATCTCTTAGCCAGTATGCATGGGTGCATTCTGTGTCTAGGGCAAAATATGGTCTTGATCAGCTGTGCTTCACTGACCCTGACGCAAGCTGTCAGCTATGAGGTGCTGGCTGCTGTCAACTATCAGTCGCTGACTGCTGTCAGCTGTCAGTCGCTGGCTGCTGTCAGCTGTCAGTCACTGGCTGCTGTCAGCTATAAGTCGCTGGCTGCTGTCAGCTATAAGTCGCTGGCTGCTGTCAGCTATGAGTCACTGGCTGCTGTCAGCTATGAGTCACTGGCTGCTGTCAGCTATGAGTCACTGGCTGCTGTCAGCTATAAGTCGATGGCTGCTGTCAGCTCGTCCATTGCTGCTCCGTCAGTACCACTGACATTTGTTCTATAGATAATTTTTTGTGAGGTTAAATGTCAACTTGTCTTTTATTTTCATTTTACAAACTCTTTCAGTCAGTTAACCCATTCAGTCAGTTAATTCATTCAGTCAGTTAACCCATTCAGTCAGTTAACTCATTCAGTCAGTTAACCCATTCAGTCAGTTAACTCATTCAGTCGGTTAACCCATTCAGTTAGTTAACTCATTCAGTCAGTTAACCCATTCAGTCAGTTAACTCATTCAGTCAATTAACTCATTCAGTCAGTTAACTCATACTCATTCAGTCAGTTAATTCATTCAGTCAGTTAACCCATTCAGTCAGTTAACTCATTCTGTCAGTTAACCCATTCAGTCAGTTAACTCATTCAGTCGGTTAACCCATTCAGTCAGTTAACTCATTCAGTCAGTTAACCCATTCAGTCAGTTAACTCATTCAGTCGGTTAACCCATTCAGTCAGTTAACTCATTCAGTCAGTTAACCCATTCAGTCAGTTAACTCATTCAGTGAGTTAACTCATTCAGTCAGTTAACTCATACAGTCAGTTAATTCATTCAGTCAGTTAACTCATTCAGTCAGTTAACTCATTCAGTCAGTTAACGCATTCAGTCAGTTAACTTATTCAGTCAGTTAACCCATTCAGTCAGTTAACTCATTCAGTCAGTTAACCTTTTCAGTCAGTTAACCCATTCAGTCAGTTAACTCATTCAGTCAGATAACTCATTCAGTCAGTTAACTCATTCAGTCAGTTAACTCATTCAGTCAGTTAACACACTCAGTCAGTTAACTCATTCAGTCAGTTAACTCATTCAGTCAGTTAACTCATTCAGTCAGTTAACCCATTCAGTCAGTTAACTCATTCAGTCAGTTAACTCATTCAGTCAGTTAACTCATTTAGTCAGTTAACCCATTCAGTCAGTTAACTCATTCAGTCAGTTAACTTATTCAGTCAGTTAACTCATTCAGCCCGTTAACTCATTCAGTCAGTTAACCCATTACACCGTAACTTACCAAGGTATATGTTATTTTGAAACTGTAAATACAACTGTTCTGTTCAATGCAGTTCCGTATGTATTCTATACTACACTTCAATAGCATTTAACTCTAATTAGCAAATATATCGTAGATGAATAAGGTAAAGCTATACCTCTCTGTCCTTATGGATATGTATTGTCTGAAGGCGTAAGGCTTCAAATCTAAAGGGTTAAATGGACAGTCGGATTCGTCTTTGCCTGCAAGAGAGTTGAATAAATGCACGATAACAGCAGAGCAGAGATCCTCACTTAAACAGTAGAAATTCTTTCTTTCTTCCCCCTCCTCTCCCCAATGGAGGCATTTTAGAAGTCAATGAAAGGATGGGGGAGGGTGGATTAAGTAAGCTTCGGTTTAGCGACAAAGATGATAGTGGAATTCCAGAATTAGAGTTATGATGAAAGACCCAGAAAAACCGGTCTACAGTGTTTAGAATAGAGAAGAATTCGTGGTGACTTAATACAGGTTTATAAGATGATCAGAAGAACGGATAAATTAGACTATAACAAGTTTGTTTCAAAATACAACCACCTACAAGAACAAGAGGGCATAGCTACAAATTAACTATAGAAAGATCCAGATTAGATATTATAAAATATGTGTTGGTCACAGAGTGGTGAATGCTTGGAATGCATTGCCACAGGAAGTAGTGAAGGCAGGGACCGTTAATGCACTTAAGAATATATTGGATGCATATAGCTTTTAGAGAAAGGAAATGTAAATGAAACTGGTTGTAAACAGACTCTGCATAGTCTTCTAAACCAGTATAAAAACGTTACGTTAAGTTAAGTTAGTCTGTGAATAAGTTAGTTATTAGTTCTTAATATTTAAATACCAACTTTTATTTAAGTTATAAAACCAATCCAGATTTTCTGTTCATATTGAATTTGTAAAACACTATAACAAATAATTCAAGTAAACGTATGCATTCTAATAAAGAGGAAATACTCGATTGACAGAATTACTTAAAGAATGCTCTTTTTCGGTCAGGCAATCTTTGAAAAGAGGGGAATTACAATTTGACATATGGTGAAAAGGTGGAATGACATTTTGACATATGGTGAAAAGGTGGAATGACATTTTGACATATGGTGAAAAGGTGGAATGACATTTTGACTTTGGTGGAAAGAATGGATGGGACAAAAATTACTGAAGACCGCTGAGAAAAGGGAAGGGTGGATGGAACAAGAAATCTGACAATATACCCAGAGATGCGCTGGATTTGAACCAGCAATGAAAGAGAAAAGCTGACCAAAAAAATTGTGAAAAGGGACGACTCAGTGTCCTATGGACAGAGCTTCAATCAAAATAGGAATTAGAGGGTGTCTCTGCAACTGAAATGAAAATCCCTATCATTAATGTACATTCACTCTCTCGCTCTCTCTCTCTCTCTCTCTCTCTCTCTCTCTCTCTCTCTCGCGTTCCCTCCTGCTAACTTTCTCCTCTTGTTAGTCATGCGTGTGTGTTAACTTATAATATATTTTCTCCATGATGGACAAAATCTATGATCAGTATATTTTGTTTTATGCTTCATTATTCACAAATGGCATCACTGCTGAACTCAGGGGGGACCTATAGGTGTTCATTCTGTGTCAGCAAATGTCGACTGGTGTGGCTCGTGTAGCTCGCTGATTGTACACACTATTGCCGCATCTTTTCAGGTAACCCCGCTATGCTGAACTCATTCAAAAATACTGCTTGTTTCTGCAATGTGATACACAGAGTAACTGCTATGGCTAACGCCCCTCAACCCAACAGAAAACCTGTATCCAAGTATTTGCAGTAGTGGATTCATAGCAATAACTATGTACATAATAAGTTGCAAGCCCCATGCACAACCTTTCTTAGTTGTCTTTTAGTTGGGAAGCTGCTGTTATCCTCGTTCACGGATTGATTTTAACATCACCCCTCCCTACCCTCCATATGTACATAATGTCGCCACAATATGTAAGAGCTTCTATTGAACTCCAACACGACCATGAAAGTAGACCCACACGGATCCCTGAAGGCGTAAAACCTCTGAGTCCGCCATCCACTCATACAGTAACCATATATACTGTACCCCCTCGAAGCTAGTAAACCCTTTGCAGCCATCATGCCAAATCATCTCACGCTGAACCAAATAATCATTAGTAATTTGACTCTATAGGCATATTTGGCACATCAATAAACAAAACATGGTTTGGATTTGGTCTATGAGTAAAATTATTCAAGATATTTATTACATAAAAAATTATTTCCCAAAAACTTTTATTTTGCGTGACATTAACAATTTTCCAGTTGCTTATTTTAGGTTATTTCATCCCAATTTTCATTCTGAAGTGTGTCTGTGTGCTCTTTTGTATATACATAATTTAGTTGTGCTAGTTCAAATTCGATTATTTCTGGGTTTTTTCTAAGTAAATCCCTTTTTAAGCAAAAAACGGTCCTTTTTGTTATGTCCAAGAGCGAAAAGGATAATTGAAATAAGTAGCTCAGGGGCTTAGCTCTGAGCTCAGGGACTTAGCTCTGGGCTTAGGGGCTTAGCTCTGGACTCAGGGGCTTAGCTCTGGACTCAGGGGCTTAGCTCTGGGCCAACAAGACCATTGAAGGAAGCCAAAAGATCCACCAAGAAGAAAGCTTAAAACATAATTTACATTTTAAATGAAATGGTGGAGTGAACTGAAACTTAAATGGAAAAGAGTTTACGTAACTATGCCTACCGCGAACACTCCAGGCGAGATCAGGTAATCATTCTTCGGCTACGCCAAGGTCACAGCAGACTGAGATGTCATCTATACGATAAGTTCAAGATAAGCACTACTGACCTGTGTGCCTGCTGCGCAGCCCCCATGACGTCTAAACATATTTTACAGTCCCACCAATTGTCAGGTCAGGTCAGGCCAGGTCATTCCGTAACCGGTGAGGTCGTTGGGGCACACATGAAGACATCCTCACAGTACCACGCCACCCTTCTCTGTCAGCGGCCGCTGCCTGTGCCTCTTCTAGTCGAAGATTGGTCCATTCTTTTATGTTGTCCTCCCATCTCTTTTTGGGACGGCCTCTTCGTCGTCTGCCTTGCACCTTTCCGTGGAGGATCGAATTTGCAAGACCATTTGATCTCGATACGTGACGGTACCAAGCAAATTTCCTCATTTTGACAGTTGGTCTCCAAAAGGCCCTATTGCTGTTGTAATTCTATCTCGTATATCCTCATTTCTAACTCGATCTTTGTACGTGACGTTTAAAAGTCTTCGTATTGTACACTAATAAAATTCGTAGCTTTTGGCAACGGCCAGTGTCCTTCGCGAAAAGCGGTACGGAAGTGTACGTAGCTTCAAGTCGACTTCTGCCTTCGTTAGAATCATTGAAGACGAGGTCTGAAGACGAACAAGTAAGAAGAAGAAGAACCAACTTGATTGCACCTGTGCGCCCTAACATGTGCTCAGTCACTTTCATTGCTGAAAGTGGCGATGACAAAGTACGAACTCCGTAGCTCCTGATATTTTCCTCTGACTATATCAGGTACCCATTTACAGCTGGGTTAACTTGAAGAAGAAGTCATTTCATGAGAAAACACAAAACATGCATGGTCTGTCAAACTGATAACAATGAAATTCGAACCAGGAAGATTTGGGTTGTAAAACAAGCTCACAGCCCATAGGCCACCTAAGCTGAAACAGGTAGTTCAAAATAGGAAGGTGTGGCTGTTGAAGACATTTACTTCACAGGGAGCTGAACTGTTTTTGTTTTGATTGATTGATTGATTGATTGATTGATTGAGATATTTTCATCTGCTGCCCTGTTACGGTTAAAGTGCTGTTGTTATTGTACAATCTGCTGGTTCCTGAGTTATAAAATAGGAATGGTCCAGTTAACGGGACAACACAAAATTAAACCCCTGTGTTATGACCACAAGAAAGTCTTAGTCAACAAAGATTAAATGAAGACATAAAACTAATCACAACAACAATGGCTTGGCTTCGTTTATTCTCAATCTCCCGCTACCAAACCCTGAAAAAGGGCTTAAGTAGCAGAATGTAGTCCAGAGAACAGAATGCGTTGTGTCGTAGTTTACAGCTTGACTGTGATATTTGCACCTTTCGGTCCAACCAATCCGACTACAGCAAGCATTTTTTAATACCGGGTTAGCCTTCCCTCTTCGATCCCTTCTCCTTAGCCAGTCTGCTATGTTGCAGCCTGTTACCCAGGATCACCACATGGAGGTGTAGAAGGGTCTGGCAGATCTGATTCCCTGGCTCTGACGCTAGCAGTCAGCTTTGGGTCGCTGACCACTGCAGCTCATGCGCTGATCAGCATCTTGATCCCGTGAATCGATCTAATATGACTCAATTAGGTGGCATCCATTAGCCAGAGAGTGGCCAGGAATGTATAAATCACTATTTCCCAGTTATGACATATAAGACCAAACAGGAAATGATGAATTTAGTTTTCCCACAAAAACGAATATATTATCAAATTTATATTTGCTTTGTAACATTTAGAAATTATTATCGTCTGTTCCTCGGGTGGATAGCAGACTTCATGGGCGTGTGTGGACCTACCGTCCTGGTCCGGATGGGCACCCATGGCAATGAAACAGCTAATAAAGAATTCAACGATCAATGACTGTGTACGAATCTATTGTCCTGGTCATGCTGAGGGCAGACGGCAATAACAGGGCTAATTTCAGGCATATCGGCCACAAACCTTCAAGGACTGTATGAATCTACTGTCCTGGTCATGCTGAGGGCAGACGGCAATAAAAGGGCTAATTTCAGACATATCGGCCACAAACCTTCAAGGACTGTATGAATCTACTGTCCTAGTCATGCTGAGGGCAGACGGCAATAAAAGGGCTAATTTCAGGCATATCGGCCACAAACCTTCAAGGACTGTATGAATCTACTGTCCTAGTCATGCTGAGGGCAGACGGCAATAAAAGGGCTAATTTCAGGCATATCGGCCACAAACCTTCAAGGACTGTATGAATCTACTGTCCTAGTCATGCTGAGGGCAGACGGCAATGAGAGGGCTAACATCCTGGCTTGAGATTCACCCATATTGGAGACATTATATATCAATAATCTGAACACATGGATATAAGTCAATGACTGGAGAAATAGACGACACAATAACAATTGATGAAATGGCAATCGTAAGAGTATAGGAGTTTGCGATTGCAAATGGTTTTAAACGGCGGGATATGTTGTAATAGTAGTAGTAGTAGTTGTTGTAGTTGTAGTAGTAGCAGTAGTAGTAGTGGTAGTGGTAGTAGTAGATGTGACAGCATCAGATTTGTGTGGGCAGACGTGGATGTGCTGTCCTGTCATGGATATGCCCGCCATACCGCATGTGGGACACAAGTGAAAAGCGTTGGCAGCATGAACATCCTGCGTGGAAACCTTTCAAGTGGCTCGATTCTCCCTTTCTGTATCTGCGATTTTGTGTCCAGCCAGACGAGCACCTTGTGCGATTACAGAGATCCAGGCTGAGCAGTCCAGCAGAATTGACTCCCAAAAAACAGCAACAATATAAAAATATGCACAACCAGCAAGATATAGAAACGATTTGCTAAAAGAGACAGTATCTTTGAGTCTGCCCAGAATGCAATGATGTCGTTTCTGCAATTACAAAAACATTAAAAAGCTTTATAAAGAGCTGTATATATAGAGCTCTCAAACTCATCATGCAAAACATTCTACATAAACCACCACTGTACACATGCTTCTGTAAGCAGGCCAACATTAGGTGTGGCATTCCTTATACTCTGGCTGGAACGAAGAATCTAGGATTATGAATTTAGTGTATAACTTGGAGTATGTAAGTTTGTTAGTTTGATGCATGTGTTTTCTCTCCCTTGTACGTTTTTCATCTATTGCGTATAATTTATTTCACTGCCCGGAATTTCATTTTGTTTAAATAGTGAGTACCCTTACCCAGGCAGAAAATACTTACACATGACATGACTAATGTGTTATAATTTATTAAATTCACCTTTTGACCTTATAATATTGTGTTCGTTGTATTTGGGTGTTGAGCATAGAGGAGAACTGGTTTATCAATTCCATTATGCTCAGAAAATGAAAATACTTTGGTCACATCAAGAGACACAACGGTCTTGAGAGAACGTTGATGGAAGGTATGGTGCCAGGCAAAAGAGGAAGGGGTAGACCAAGAAGACAATGGCACCAAGATATCCAGGAATGCCTGAGTATGACAGTGGCGGAGGCTGGAGTTTTGGAAAGAGAACGAGTTTCTTTCAGACAGACTGTGATGGGAGCGACGTTCTATTAGGGACATGCTCCATGGTGATGTATTTGGGTTGGGTGTGAGTGCGTTCCTGACAACGGAAGTGGTAATGAATGCTGCGGTGTTAGGTACGACCAACTACCGATAGAGGGCAAAGCATATTCACACTTCTGTTGTTGTTGCTGCTAATGCTAGTCGTACTGAGTTAGTTACTCATTGTGACTTTTTAAGGTGGGTTACAGTGGCTCTCATCACATCCCTTATTTGAGAACGTGGAACATGGTTCTCCCGGCGAAATGTGAGGTTTCTCGGTAAGCTGACCGCAATACGGAGCACAGTGCCGATTCATAAATCGTTTCACCTGACCCTGACTAACATACACTGATCAGTATGTTTCACCTGACTCTGACTAACATACACTGATCAGTATGTTTCACCTGACGCTGACTATCATATACTGATCAGTATGTTTCACCTGACCCTGACTAACATACACTGATCAGTATGTTTCACCTGACCCTGACTAACATACACTTATCAGTATGTTTCACCTGACTCTGACTAACATACACTGATCAGTATGTTTCACCTGACGCTGACTATCATACACTGATCAGTATGTTTCACCTGACCCTGACTAACATACACTGATCAGTATGTTTCACCTGACACTGACTATCATACACTGATCAGTATGTTTCAACTGACCCTGACTAACATACACTGATCAGTATGTTTCACCTGACCCTGACTAACATACACTGATCAGTATATTTCACCTGACACTGACTATCATACACTGATCAGTATGTTTCACCTGACCCTGACTAACATACACTGATCAGTATGTTTCACCTGACGCTGACTAACATACACTGATCAGTGTGTTTCACCTGACCCTAACATAGTCTGATCAGTATGTTTCACTTGATCCTGACTAACATAGTCTGATCAGCATGTTTTTGTCTGACCCTGACTAACATAGTCTGATCAGTATGGTTCACCTGACCCTGACTAAAATCTAACATAGTCTCTCCTGCACGAAGAAACACTAAACAAACTATCCAAGACAGAAAGTGGTCTTCTGTTAAGAGGACAAATGACGCGATAAAGAGAAAGCCGCATGGAATCTACATCTCTGACTTGCCTGTTTTATTATGTCAGAGCTAGGAGAAAACAAAACAGAAACGGAACTCGTGTCAGAGCTAGGAGAGAACAAAACAGAAACGGAACTCGTGTTTACGAGAGAACAAAACAGAAACGAAACTTGTGTCAGAGCTAGGAGAGAACAAAACAGAAACAACACAACTCGTGTCAGAGCTAGGAGAGAACAAAACAGAAACACAACTCGTGTCAGAGCAAGGAGAGAACAAAACAGAAACAACACAACTCGTGTCAGAGCATGGAGAGAACAAAACAGAAACACAACTCGTGTCAGAGCTAGGAGAGAACAAAACAGAAACACAACTCGTGTCAGAGCTAGGAGAAAACAAAACAGAAACAACACAACTCGTGTCAGAGCAAGGAGAGAACAAAACAGAAACAACACAACTCGTGTCAGAGCTAGGAGAGAACAAAACAGACACGCAACTGGTGTCAGAGCTAGGAGAGAACAAAACAGAAACAACACAACTCGTGTCAGAGCTAGGAGAGAACAAAACAGAAACAACACAACTCGTGTCAGAGCTAGGAGAGAACAAAACAGAAACACAACTCGTGTCAGAGCTAGGAGAGAACAAAACAGAAACAACACAACTCGGGTCAGAGCTAGGAGAGAACAAAACAGACACGCAACTCGTGTCAGAGCTAGGAGAGAACAAAACAGAAACAACACAACTCGTGTCAGAGCTGAAATCAATACATCAGACCAGGCAGGACTCGGCATGTATTTCTTGATGTCCTGTGCTCTACATGGAGTTGAAAGGTTTTGATTGGAGAAATGTTAATGTATCAGTATAACCATATACGTGCTGGATTGGAGTACACAGGGAAAGAGATGCATGAGAAGGATAATTGATGTTTGGTGAAGAAATGTGGAAGCGGAATACAGCACATACAAATTATTGTTACAAAATGACTTCATATACACATTTAAAAATTCAACCCAAAATGAAGATAAAATAAAACCTGAGCAGACGACAGTTTTTGTCTAAGAAGGTTTATTATGCAGATCTCCCGGAAGAAGCACAGATAACATGGTGGAAGTTCCCATCTAAAGCAAAAGTGGATATATTGAGGTCGGATTTAGATCAAATTCTAGAATGGTCTGTGAAGTGGCAAATATAGTTTAATGTAGATAAATGTAGTCATCCATATGGGTAGATCCAATATGGAACATAATTACAGAGTGGGAGAGAACAATATTAGAAAGATAGATAAGGAAAGGGACCTAGGGGCTATTATATATCATACAGGTAAGGTCAGTGAGCAAGTTATGGTAGCAGTGAAAAAGGCAAATGCAATGTTAGGTGTGATAAATATTAAACATATGAGCAAGGAAGTGATAGTCAAACTGTATAAAGCATTAGTTAGACCTAGATTGGAGTACTGTGTACGGGTGTGAGGTCCTTATCATAGAGGGGATATAAACATGCTGGAAAGGATATCCAACAAAAAATAACGACAAAGATGATAGAGGGATTCCAGAATTACAGTTATGAGGAACGACT
This sequence comes from Ariolimax columbianus, assembly GCA_036924085.1. NCBI lineage: Eukaryota > Metazoa > Mollusca > Gastropoda > Stylommatophora > Arionidae > Ariolimax > Ariolimax columbianus. Next base: position 58,831,369 of record JAVGWX010000014.1, read on the forward strand.
CAGAAAAACCGGCCTACAGTGTCTAGAAGAGAGAACAATTCGAGGTGACTTAATACAGGATTATAAGATGACCAGAGGAATGGATAAATTAGACCATTACAAGTATTCTTTCAAAAATACAACCACCCACAAGAACAAGAGGGCATAGCTACAAATTAAATAAAGAGATCTCCAGATTAGATAATGGGAAAGATTGTTTTTAGTCAGAGAGTGGTGAATGCTTGAAATGCATTGCCACATGAGGTAGTGGAGGCAGGGACAGTTAATGCATTTAAGAATAAATTGGATGCGCATAGCTTTCATGGCAAGGTGATGTAAATGAAACTGGTTGTATATAGACTCTGCATAGTCTTCTAAACCAGTATAAAAACGTCAAGTTAAGTTAAGAAAGAGCATCTTATCTTACACTTTTTCTTACTTTAGAGAACATTTCTTCAACAAATGCTCATCATGTTCTTCTGTCCTGGGCCATCAGCTTCAGCGTGACTGCCGTGACAAACGTCATCAGCATCAGCATGACTGCCGTGACAAACGTCATCAGCATCAGCATGACTGCCGTGACAAACGTCATCAGATTCAGCATGACTGCCGTGACAAACGTCATCAGCTTCAGCGTGACTGTCGTGACAAACGTCATCAGCTTCAGCATGGCTGCCGTGACAAACGTCATCAGCTTCAGCGTGACTGCCGTGACGAACGTCATCAGCTTCAGCATGACTGCCGTGACAAACGTCATCAGTTTCAGCGTGACTGCCGTGACAAACAACCTTCTTGTGTATGTGATGGTTGATCTGCGTTGTTACTTTTAATTGAGTTGTCCATATGTATTAAAGATTTTGAAGCTGAGAGATCCTACATGACGGAAAAGCCAGCTCCAGCCTCAAGCATTCTGTGCCGGTCTTTTTCTGCTATTGTAACTGGCCAGTTGGCCCTCTTCTACCATAGAGTGTAGATGTCTTATTGTTAAAACTTGACTTAAAGTCTTTATACTGGTTTAAAAGACTCTACAGAGCATGCATACAACCAGTTTCTTAGAGAGTGGTTTAACCGATGTGCGAGTTTATCGTAATAGACTCAAACATTAGAGCTAAGTAGACCCGCAGCCAATCACGCGCCATCAATAGCTGCTCTTGACAAACCACCTGGGGAAAGGTACAAATAACTTGGGTAGATTTTTAACTTGAATTTTGCCCGGTCAGCGGCCGTTAAGCCAGCTCGTTTCTATTTCCAACTGCCAAGGGATTGTTAACATGCTCGACACTGAACACGGGAGTCCGATCTCACTACACAGAGATCAGGGGAACTTTTACCAGAAGATCCACGTGAAAAAATCCCTGTCTTCACCGTGATTCGAACCGGCGACATCCGAAACTCGAGGCGGAAACATTGCCTCGAGACCATTGAGTCTTGTTAATTTCATGTACAGTTTATAATGGATGAAGTAGCTAGTTTGAGGCACATCTCTCACGAGTCCCCTTTTACGACATGTGGCAATAATGGTGATCTTCATCCATCACGGATGATTTAAGACCAGTGTTTCCCAACCGCTGGTCCGCGGACCGCTGCGGGTCCGCAGAAATTTCCGGTCTGCGAAAAAGTGTTATGACTTAACCCCTTAACTGCGGATCAAAGATGAAAGGATTACACCTGGAGAGAGGCAAAAAGAGCAGTCCAGAACCGTGTGTGCTGGCGAGATGTTGTCAATGAGAGAGACAGAATGATCAGTCTAGAACCGTGTGTGCTGGCGAGATGTTGTCAGTGAGAGAGACAGAATGATCAGTCCAGAACCGTGTGTGTTGGCGAGATGTTGTCAGTGAGAGAGACAGAAAGAGCAGTCCAGAACCCTGTGTGCTGGCGAGATGTTGTCAGTGAGAGAGACAGAAAGAGCAGTCCAGAACCCTGTGTGCTCTGGCGAGATGTTGTCAGTGAGAGAGATAGACAGAGCAGTCCAGAACCCTGTGTGCTGGCGAGATGTTGTCAGTGAGAGAGACAGACAGAGCAGTCCAGAACCCTGTGTGCTCTGGCGAGATGTTGTCAGTGAGAGAGATAGACAGAGCAGTCCATAACCGTGTGTGCTGGCGAGATGTTGTCAGTGAGAGAGATAGACAGAGCAGTCCATAACCGTGTGTGCTGGCGAGATGTTGTCAGTGAGAGAGACAGACAGAGCAGTCCATAACCGTGTGTGCTGGCGAGATGTTGTCAGTGAGAGAGATAGACAGAGCAGTCCATAACCGTGTGTGCTGGCGAGATGTTGTCAGTGAGAGAGACAGACAGAGCAGTCCAGAACCCTGTGTGCTCTGGCGAGATGTTGTCAGTGAGAGAGACAGACAGAGCAGTCCAGAACCGTGTGTGCTGGCGAGATGTTGTCAGTGAGAGAGACAGACAGAGCAGTCCAGAACCCTGTGTGCTGGCGAGATGTTGTCAGTGGCTATGTGTGGATAAAGAGGAGCGACGGACTTTGATTAATAACTTTTGTCGGGAGCTGGCTGGAGCATGGGAGGGGGGTTTGGTGTTAATTGGCACGAAAATTAGATTAAAGCGTACACTGGCCCTGTCAATATTCCTTTATGCTTGTGAGACATGGACAGTTACAGCTGACCTTGAACAAAGGATACATACCTTGGAGATGAGATGTTTCCGAAAACTTGTAAACGTCACGTGCAAAGATCGAGTTACAAATGAGGAAATACGAAATAGAATTACAACAGTAATAGGGCCTTTTGAAAAGAAGGAAACTCGCTTAGTACGGTCACATATCGAGATCAAATGGTCTTGCGGGGGGTAGGGCAGGAGCGTGTAAGGGAAAGCACCTCATGGCAAGAGGCAGTCACTTCCTAGGGCACGAGCGAGTAAGGGATAGCACCTCATGGCAAGAGGCAGTCACTTCCTAGGGCAGGAGCGAGTAAGGGATAGCAGCTTACGGCAAGAGGCAGTCACTTCCTAGAACAAGAGGATGGCCTAGGGCAACGGCTTTGGCTGGTCGGCTAAACTACGTGAGCAATCGCGGAGGAAAACCAGGGCACAAATCCTATCATGCATGGGAGGAGCACAACATCCCTGACTGACGCCCGCACAACATCCCTGACTGACGCCCGCACAACATCCCTGACTGACGCCCGCACAACGAGATGGAAAAATTGATCAAAACCCGGATAGGGAAGATCTAACAGTTGTGTAAGACAGCTTTCCTAGAAGAGACAACTCTGAACCCAAACAACTACTGCCCTGCAGGCAGGCTGGGGATAGCCAAATTCTAGGGAGGCGGCCCCCAACAAATGCATGCTGAAGTCGGATGCACTGGGCTACGGCGCATAACACAGTGCAGCGCAGTACGTTTAATGATGACGGATACCAAAATGACTCAACGAGATGGTGCTCGACCCAAGGAGTCTCGCCAGGTGGGAAGAGTGCCGGACCCTCCGCCAGGTGGGAAGAGTGCCGGACCCCCCCCCCCCCCCCCCGCCAGGTGGGAAGAGTGCCGGACCCCCCGCCAGGTAGGAAGAGTGCCGGACCCCCCCCCCCCCCCCAGGTGAGAAGAGTACCGGACCTCCCACCTCGAAGGGGTTCACCAAAAGCTACTGGCGGTCCCCTACCTCCATGATGTGCAGCCAGGGCACGGACAGTTAGGGAAAGCACTACTGAGGAAGGGGCATTTGGCGGCGGCCGGTGTCCTCCCACTGGGGCCTGTGTGGACTGCTGCCTTTCTTAGAGTCATTGAAGTTGAGGTCTGAAGACGAACGAGGAAGACGAAGAAGAAGAAATGGTCTTGCAAATACGATCCTCCGCGGAAAGGTGCAAGGCAGACAACGAAGAGGCCGCCCCAAAAAGAGATGGGAGGACAACATAAAAGAATGGATTTCTCCGACAAGAAGAGTCACAGGCATCGGCCGCTGACAGAGAAGGGTGGCTCAATGTTGTGAGGATGTCTTCTTGTGTGCCCCAACGACCTCACCGGTTACGGGATGACCTGATCTCACCTGAATTGGAATACCACAATTTGAACAGGATTCGGGATCAAGATGCTGAGCAGCACATGAGCTGCAGTGGTCAGCGACCCATAGCTGGACTGCATTCTGCTACTTACCCTTTCAGGGTTTGGTTGTGGGAGATTGAGAATGAAAGAAGAAGAAGAAGAAGAAGAAGAAGAAGAAGAAGAAGAAGAAGAAGAAGAAGAAGAAGAACAGCATTCGGAGAATCTACGCCATTTTGCAGACAGCCTAAAGTAAGCCATCAATAAGGACATAGTCGTCAACAAACTTAATGTCTGATGGCTGTGATTTTATCTTATTTTTTGCTTGAAAACATCTAAGGTTCAATAATTTACGTCATTAGTTCTTATCGTCGTCGTTCAGTATCAATCTCCCGCTACCAAGCCCTGAACGTTCTCAATCTCCCTCTACAAAGCCCTGAACGTTCTCAATCTCCCTCTACCAAGCCCTGAACGTTCTCAATCTCCCGCTACCAAGCCCTGAACGTTCTCAATCTCCCGCTACCAAGCCCTGAACGTTCTCAATCTCCCGCTACCAAGCCCTGAACGTTCTCAATCTCCCGCTACCAAGCCCTGGACATTCTCAATCTCCCTCTATCAAGCCTTGAACGTTCTCAATCTCCCTCTACAAAGCCCTGAACGTTCTCAATCTCCCGCTACCAAGCCCTGAACGTTCTCAATCTCCCCCTATCAAGCCCTGAACGTTCTCAATCTCCCTCTATCAAGCCCTGAACGTTCTCAATCTCCCCCTATCAAGCCCTGAACGTTCTCAATCTCCCACTATCAAGCCCTGAACGTTCTCAATCTCCCGCTATCAAGCCCTGAACGTTCTCAATCTCCCGCTACCAAGCCCTGAATGTTCTCAATCTCCCACTACCAAGCCCTGAACGTTCTCAATCTCCCACTACCAAGCCCTGGACGTTCTCAATCTCCCGCTACCAAGCCCTGAACGTTCTCAATCTCCCACTACCAAGCCCTGAACGTTCTCAATCTCCCACTACCAACCCCTGAACGTTCTCAATCTCCTACTATCAAGCCCTGAACGTTCTCAATCTCCCACTACCAAGCCCTGAACGTTCTCAATCTCCCACTACCAAGCCCTGAACGTTCTCAAACTCCCGCTACCAAGCTCTGAACGTTCATAAACTCCCGCTACCAAGCTCTGAAAATGACTTTGCAAGTAGCAGTATGTAGTTCGGAGAACGGAATGCGTTGTGTCGTAGTTTACAGCTTGACTGCGATATTTATACATTTCGGTCCGACACATTTTTTTTAAAAATACAGGGTTAACCTCCCATCTTTGATGCCTTTTCTGTAGCCAGTCTGCTCTGCTGTGTTATCCAGGATCACCGCGTGGGAGCGTAGAAGAGTATTGGCAGCTCTGGTTCGCTGGCAGTCAGCTTTGGGCTGCTGCCCGCTACAGCTTATGCACTGCTGAACATCGTGGTCTCCGTCAATACGATATTTGATGTCGATTCTTATGCTCTTATCTATGAATGCATCAGACATCTATAGAAGGTTGCATTGTTACTAACCTTTAGCAATCTTTCGTTATCCGGTCACATTCAATGGGTCTTTTATTTTTGTTTTTCGGTATTTAGATTTTAATACCGGATATCCGCTCAGACTCAACGAGATTCAGCGAGATATCCGTTGAGGTCTCCACATTTGGTTGGGAACACTGCCGCGTCTATAATTTGGAAGGTACGTATTGATTAGCATATCTTCTACTTTTGTTCTCGCTAATTGTTTAAGAATGGATATTTTGTTTAAGTATTTGACATTAAACAAAGCTGTTTTAAGAATTTTACTGACGAACAGACTAAGACTATGGCCTACTGTGAACCTGAAGGTCAACCCTTAAACTTGTCTTGTCAAGACATCAATTGATCAAAACTTGACAAAAGTTGATTGTTCGTCTGACGTCTCTTCTGGATGGATTTCATTGAATGAAAAAATTTTGTTGGAACAACTTGAACACTGGTAGAATATGCTTTGTAAATGTTTATATATGATTGATCGATCGATCCTAAGACAGTCTTGTTGACCTGTCACCTTGATAGGGATCAACAGTAACAGTCTTGTCCTTTGCCCATTTCAAGCCATTTGCTAGTCCCAACTCACTGCAACAAAACCTTCTCTTCTTATTTTATGAATGGCTTCTCTTCTGTGTGAATGTTCATTATAATTTGATCATTAATACTTCTAATTTCTGTCAGTTACCTTTCTTCGTGTGTGTTTTAACTTTACATACTTACTGCATAATTATAGTTAAATAAAGCCTCCCTCAGTGTATGATTATGATACACTAGGTAATTTGATGAAAAATTCAAATTGACTCTACAGCATTACAAATACAACTGTTAGAAAGCCCCAGAAAAATGCAATCCAATGATATATCAACTATGTCGATCCCCACGAAAGTTATGATTTTTTATATATTTAAATTAGCTTAAAAGTCCGCAAAGGGGCTATAGAGGAAGAGTAAAAATATGGACTATGAAAACTTGTATCCGAAAAGCAGAGTGGAGTGGACAATATGCTGATTATCTCATCTATTCATGGCAGAATACATGTAAAACCATACATTTTTATATTCGGGAGAACAAAATACAACCGATGGCGGTAATTGCATGACTTTTCCAAAAGGCAGGAACTAATTAATATTCAAAATGGCGACCTCATTTGCATAATTCGCAACTAAAATAATGCTGCAATATTTTTCTCGTCTTGTTATACTACATGTGATATATCATATTGATCGTCTTTTTGAGAGGAGCATTAATATATTTATTATATGGTGTTATTTCATTAAAATGCTTGCAGAATTAGTATACAGAACAAATTATTACACACATTTAAGAACAATTTTTTTACTAAGTTATGTAACATACATAGTTGTTAGAAATAAAGGAATGTTAGAAATAAAAAGAATATACTTACAAGCTACAGTTGATTATTCAAATGTGGCATTTGCAAAAACAAAATCAGATAGGAACTGAGTCACTGGCATGTCGTAATCCGTTTCTGAATAGGTAACTGGCATGTGGTAATCCGTTTCTGAATAGGTAACTCAACTGGCATGTCATAATCCTTTTCTAAATGGATACTACCAATAAGTAAAGATAACTGCTTGTTGATGTTGGCTGTGTTCAGTGATGTTTGTTTCGTGGTAGGCCTTCCTCTGATCAATTGAATATACAAAAAAAATTATTACATACATTTAACAAGAGACATGTATGATATGCAGTTTAATTCATTAATGGTGTTAATGTAGTTTACAAACAAGTGTGTTCCAAACAGCAAAACATATGGATTAACAGTCTTTATTGGGTAAGTCTGATATGTTAATTGTTTTTGTCGTGCAGTTTGTTGTTGCATGTTTCTTATTATTTTACTATTTGACAAATAGAGATATATTTGTATCATTTATATTTTCTTAATGCTCATGCAATCCCATTTTCTTCCATATATAACCACATAATATGATAATATAAAACAGTGACATTTTAACTAACAGTAGATGAAATTTGAAAAGTAACAGGAGATGTCTGGCATTAAAGATGGAAATACTGCTACATCCTGAAAGAGCTAACCAAAAAAAGTTTCAATATGGCTATATAATATACAAAAAGAATATACTTACAAACTATTCACACTTGAGGTCCCCAAGAGCAAAATCAGCTAACAATGCAGCCACTGTCATCACATAATCCTCATTTGGCGGCAGTTTATCTATTGACCAGTACTTCAGACAGACACACTTCTGGTCAGGTTTCTTCCTCGTCTGCTTTATTGATAAGGAAGTGATGTAAAAGTGGAATATCTAAAATGAAAAATGATTGTCAATAAATTGATGCAGTTTAAATTTTACACTATCATCTAAATCTTTAAAAATATCTATTTCTAATATGGGTGTATTGTTAAAAATGGCACAACAACAAACTTCTTTCCTTCCATAAATGATGATGATGGCGGCTCAACAGACACATCTGAAACAGTTGACACTGTTGTTGCTGAAATCTCTTGTGGCTGCAACAAAACAGTATTAGACATATCTTTAAAATGTATAGGAAAGCGCTGCTGAAAAAGATTTACGAGTGAGTGCCAGTGACTACTCAAATTGTTTTTCTTCAGCTTCAGTTCACTCTGCAAGGTTCGCATATTTGAGCCGAGCTTTATCTCATCTATACACTTATCCTGTTTTATAAACATAGAAGGAACAAGAGTCTTAACTTTCCGCAGCAAAACAGTGATTGAGGGATCTCTGGTTTCCACCAGCAGCTGTGCAATGTATCCTTTCAGAAATGGATACACGGGTTAAAAGCACGCCAAATGTGCTTTCAGATCAACAGCAGACTTCTTGATTGCCATTGTATGGACGATGGCTAATAATTTTTAGAAACAAAGAAAGATGAAATAAAACTAAAATTGCAAGCTAATGTTGTAAAAAAAAGATATAAGAAATATTAAATGTAATACTAATTCACAGTTACTAATATTACTATACTGAGTATACTTGTGGAGTTAATGATTAATATAAAATGGAGGGCGGGATTTTGCATTTTTTGAAAATAGCTTACTTTGTAATTAAACATCACATGTCTTTAATATACATTTTATTCACATCAAATTTAGCATACATACAGATAAGAGATTGCAGAATGTAAAAAATATCAATTTTGTATCATTACATGCATATCAATATGTGATATGGCCATTCAAAGTCAAACAATAAAAAAAAATTTATCAAGTTTTGATAACTTCAAAACACACAACACTCAACTGCAATTTTGGGTTGTCGCAGGAATTTGCCATTTAGATTTAATTTGGTGTTTTGTGGTTTGATTGAAAGCGAGAATATTGTGCATGTGGTTTTTCTAATTTCATTTGAACTAGTATCATATAAATACATTTAAATGAATCAGGCCATGAGAACTTTAAAGAAAAAGAAATCGCCCGGAAAAGATGGGGTAACAAACGAAATGCTGATGGGGCTGGGCCAAACAGCAAAGAGGAAGTTACTATCAGTCCTGAACCAAAGCTGGAAAAGGGGAATTGTACCGCAGGCATGGAAAGATGCTGTACTTATACCAGTACCAAAGAAAGAAAAAGAACAGATCCAAATGGATACAGGCCTATCAGTCTACTGGGCTGTGTAGGTAAACTGATGGAGCATATGATAAACACCAGACTGATGTGGCACCTGGAAGCAAAACACATTAATTCTACAGCAAGCAGGGTTTAGACAACACAGATCCACTGAGGACCAGATCACTCTCATAGCCCAGGAAATAGAGGATGCTTACCAAGAGAAAAAGCATACAGTAGCAGTTTGGGTGGATCTAGAGAAGGTATTTGACAAGGTGTGGAAAGAGGGACTTAAAGTCAAGCTACGAAGAAGTGAATTATCTGGAAACAAATACAGATAGATCAGCCACTACCTCGAAAACAGAACAGCCAGAGTTCAAGTAGAAGGGCAGATGAGCAAAAAAGGTGACGCTGGAGCGGGGAGTACTTGTCACCCACACTTTTTCTGGTGTATATAAACATCATCACAGAGAATATACCAAGAAGAGTCCACAGCTCCATGTTTGCAGACGATTTGGCTATGTGGACCTCTGAAAAAAATCTCACCGTAGCAAACAATCGGATGCAGCAGACCCTAACATCGTTGGAGGAGTGGGCGAAATCATGGCTGGTCAAAATAAATGAAGAAAAAACATGTACGATATTCTCGCTTTCAAATAAACCACAGAACACCAAAATAAGTCTTAACGGCAAATATATGCGGCCAAACGACAACCCAAACTACTTGGGCGTCACATTTGATCGGCGAATGACATGGAAAAGTCAGATCGAGAGAAACCGAATGAGAGCCAGACAAAGAATGGAAATCATGAGGAAACTTGCTGGCACAGGCTGGGGAGCAGGCGAAAGAATGCTCAAGAAACTGTACACTGGAAGAGTGAGACCAGTTCTCGAGTATGGCATTGCGGCATGGGCAACAGCAGCAAAGGCGAACTTTGATAAAATTAGCAAACTTCAAACCCAAGCCATGTGAGTTATAACAGGAGGCATGAAGTCAACGCCAATTGTAGAACTTGAAAAGATTACAAATCTGCAATCCATGACAGACAGAAGAGACTGCAGAGCCCAGCAGCAAGCAGAGAAACTAAGAACACTGACAGACCATCCAATGCAACAGAGACTAAATAGATTTGGAAAAGGGAAACTAAAGCGGAGCATCTTTGCAGAAATAGCCAAAGCAAAGATGAGCGTAGACCCTATGAACACCATAACAACACCAAAGCCCATACCTACTGTGCGCAAACCCACATGGAAGCAGCATATCATTCCAGAGGTGGTAGAAAATATACCAGATATTTGAAACAAGAACAGCCAGATGGAAAAGAAAGAAGAGACATAACCCTGAGGTACATAGCAGGAAAACTATCCAAGCATGGACTGGACCCATGCATACCCCGACGGTTCTGTAACAAACACAACACAGAATTGGGGGGGGGGGGGTGTTCCTGAGCCTAACAAATGGTAGAAAAATAACACTGTCAGTGGCAACTGGAAAATTCTCAAGCAATTTCAGAGCAGAGGCACCGAAGGCTGCAGTAAAAGCAATGCTGACAGGCGAAAGCAATGAAAGCCAGATAGTCCTGTTTACAGATGCCCTGTAACAAACACAACACAGAATGGAGGGGGAGGTGTGTTCCTGAGCCTAACAAATGGTAGAAAAATAACACTGTCAGTGGCAACTGGAAAATTCTCAAGCAATTTCAGAGCAGAGGCACCGAAGGCTGCAGTAAAAGCAATGCTGACAGGCGAAAGCAATGAAAGCCAGATAGTCCTGTTTACAGATGCCCTGGCTGTGGTTACAGCACTAAAAAGCCAGAAAAATACAGAACTTAATGATTTAAGAGCAGTAGTACTCTGTCAACTATGCCAGCAGTCCACACCAAAAAGAGTAGTGGTACAGTGGGTTCCATCCCACTGTAACATCCAAGGCAACAAGGAGACAGACAGATTGGTAAAAGTAGGTGCAAGGCTACCACAACCAGAATCTAGTGTGACATACGAAGAGTCCAAAAGGTTTATTAGGGCCAGATACATGACCAAATGGGAAACAGAACATACTGGCTACACAAAAAATGCCTACTATCAGTTGAACAGAAGAGAGCAGGTCGTGATCTTCAGACTCTGCACATGCCACAACAGACTGAGGTATCATCTATTCAATAAACTGAAGATAGGTGGCACTGATAAATGCACGCACCCTGTGGTACAGGGAAAATGACTGCTGAACATCTGCTGCAAAATTGCCAGACATATAAGGACCAGAGAAAGCACAAGTGCCAACACTCGACAAGCTCTATGGCAGTGTCGGCAGCCTCAGGATGACAGCTGCTTTCTTCGAACAAATTGAAGTTGACGTCTGACAGCGTACGAAGAAGAAGAAGATATAAGTACATTTCTCTATTCCTTTTCATCTGCATTGTTTAGATGAGTCAATTAAAATTTTTGTTGCACTTTGTCACTGATGAACTTTGTATGCATACTGTATAATATTGTAGCGGTTAGCCATTTTTGTTCTCTAAACAGAATGAGCAGCCAATTGTTTCGTGTTGCTCTACGGGCAACTAAAGTGCCGCTACGTACTGTTAGTTCTTCTGCTGTCTGTGCTCAAAATGTGGTCTTAGATGCAAAGCTCCGGGATGAGATTCATCCTAAAATAGGTAAGTTATTTTAGGTCATCAGTTAGCATTTTAGTCAGTAACACAAGTGCAATAAAAACGTACCATTGATTGTGCATATTCTGTTCATAAAAAACAGATGTTTACTATTTGGCTCCTTGATTTATATAGATATTGATGTTGCTTTGTATGCAGTAATGATTATTAGCCAAAACACAACTACAAGGAAAACGTTCATTCTAACAGACTCCAGGAGCTTACTCCAAGTTATCTCAAAGCCCCAAGCAAGATAGACTCTCACATGAAATAAAATACATTGGATTGCTGTCTAAAAAAAGGGATTTAGTCCTACAGTGGATTCTGGCCCACTGTGGATCTTTGGAAAGGAGAAAATAGATTTCATAAAATGCAGTAAGTGGTAGCATGCAGACTCGCCATTCACAGAGCTACAAAGAAGCAGAGACACTCATCAAATGGTCCACGAGGACAGAATGAAGAGACCAGCACGAAGAATACAATCCAGAAAATACCAGCATAGACAAACTTGGCGGAGATGGGCAGATAAAGCTTCAGACTCAGAACGGGACATTGTAGACTCAAGGCCCACTCCACAGAATTGTCCTCAAAGGCACTTCCACGTTTGTGGAGCACCCAAGCAAACACCAGAACATATTCTGTGGGACTGCCCTACCTATACAGACCAAAGAGAAGCACTCTGACCTGGGGTAGCAACCATGCTAAAAAAACCGGGAGACATGCTAAGACCTGAAATGCAGAGTCTTCTTCGTAAACCTCACCAGGCTAGAAGATACTGCTACTGTCTTGAGGACGGTCTTGTCTTAGCCAGAGAGCTTCAAGATCCGCAAGTGGTTCCTCCACACTTCATGCTGCTGTCATTACCTGATATGTTTTCCTAATGTCCGGCTATCTTAGCTTGTATGCCTTTATTCTTGTCTCATTCTCTGGCCTTTTGTTTCTTACTTGATTGTGGATGTTTTGGTGGGGTTAAGTAAGTTGCCCATCGCAAACGAAGATGGCGACATCATCAGACTGTCCTCGTCCTGAAAATGTAACGTGCTGAATTTGGATTATAGTAAGAAAGAAGCTGCTCTGGATATCAATCTCTCGCTCGCTCTCTCTCATCCTGAGTTACCAGGAACCAGTGGCAAGACATACAACCAAGACGACTAAAAGTAGTTCAAGATGTAGACATTCCGGTTGTACAATTCGTGAGACCAGGGGTTGCTTGAAACTTGTGGGAGTCGATCGTCCACTTGACGATTTGAGAGGCGAATGTCGTACTCGGTGGGGTTACTGTTCTTGTTGTTCTCTTTATTGTCGTGAGGTAGTGGTCACTTCTGATTTCTAGTCCCTACAGAATTTTTCCTAATGGTGACATACTTATGGATTCCTCATTTCGTTCACATTGAGTGTGAATGCACTTGTAATGAAACTATGTATTTGTCATGTTAACACACACATATTTTTTTTAATTATTTACATTTTTCTACAGCAGGATTCATGGGAAAGAAAGTAAAATATTTAATCTTTTTTTCTTCAGGAAACCGTGAGATTGTTGGCTTTGGCATAAATGGTCAGGCATCGTACGTTGATAGATGTGATTTTCCTTGCCCAGCAATTCGGTTCAGGGAGCCTTCGTCTGAATCAGAAAAGTTGCGTGAAAAAGAGAGTGGGGACTGGAAGACCCTATCTGTGGCTGACAAGAAAACATGTAAGTTCATTCAAAGTATTTCAATGATTGGAGGTATTTGCATTGTCTAGATCAGCCATTTTCAATCTTTTTAGTGAGAAATCCTTGAAATTGTTGTCAAATATCGGGGAATACCTCAATCAATATTAACCTCTACAACTCTACGTACAAAATGGACGTAATTTCCACGTAATCTACATTATTTTTCAGGACTTCACGTCTTTTAACTATGGTTGCTGCTTTGAGAGCATGCAACATTTTTATTTGATGATCTATTCATATGATTTGTTTGTGAGTAGAGAAATAAAGAATTTGTTGGTGGGTTTTAATTTGAGAGAGAAGGTGATAGTGTCGGGGGGAAAACGTGCGATTAGACACTCCCACTTGGGGGGGGGGGGTGTGATGTCTGTCACTTTGACTATAAACATAATTATTGTATCTAGATAAACAATCTAAATAGATCTACCTCAGAAAAATCTGTTGCAGAAACTTTACCCCCCCCCCCCCCCCATTCTCAACAATCAGTGAATCTGCAAATCCGAGCGAAAAACATAAATGATTTTCAAACGCCTAAAACTAATTCCACGATCGCCATTGTTGGTATCTAACCGTACATTACGGAAGTCAGAACTCTCTAAAATCATAAGATCAGTATTGTTTAGACTGATACAACATAGCGATTTGTTTCTAATTTGATTAAAATGGCCGCTACTATCACGTTAAGTCGGTGACCGGCACTTCTTGATGAACGTGGCGTCGGTCGCTTTGCTGTGACTCCCGAGTGTTGGAGGTTAACCTTCATCATACTCAATACAAAATTATGCAATTTTCCCAGGCCCGACATTGTTTTAGGGCTGCATGTTATCTAGGTTGCGAGAGCCCGTAACCTTTTAATTTGTCTACATATATTATTTGTTTGTGTGTAGAGACATAAATGAATAAAGAACTCGTTTGGTGTTTTTGTTGCGTGCGTGGTTGTCAGTCTCTCAGATACAAGATTATTTGTTGTTTTGAATGCCTACAATGAGTAGGTTTACTCTGTCAGTCTCTCAGATACAAGATTATTTGTTGTTTTGAATGCCTACAATGAGTAGGTTTACTCTGTCAGTCTCTCAGATACAAGATTATTTGTTGCTTTGAATGCCTACAATGAGTAGGTTTACTCTTTTGTGCGCCCTGAAAAGGACGTTAAGAGTGGCAGGTTGCAGTAGCTTTCCTCACATCCCGAGCGTGCTAATGGTGGTGGACCGGGTACTCCAGGCGGCTGTGCTATGCTTGGCTTCATTTGCATGGGGATCACGTCGATACCTCACCTTGTTAGCTAGGCTGCTGTGAAAATAGCCCGTTGCGAGGAAGCCAAGGCGAGGGTCTTGTTCAGTATGTTTTGCCTGACCCTGGCTGACATGGTGCCTGGTCAGAAAAACGACACAAACATATAGACTCACTCGCTTTCAACGTCTTTTTTCACAGAAAACTGATTATCAATGTTTACAAATGGCCATATATGTTTGTTTCCACGATAAACATAATTATTGTATCTTCATTTTAAAAAAACTTAACAGTTGCCTCAGAAAATCGGTTGCAAAGATTTAACTTCGCCGTTCTCATTAAATGGGCGAATCTTCAAATTCAAGTGAATAACAAATCATTTCCAAAAGTCACAAGTGTCAAAATAGCCATTGTTTTTAAACCCAGACAAGACAAGTAAAACTCTACAATTAAATGAGAAGCACGTTCAGACGATTTGTACGAGCCAATTTGATTATATATGATTTGAACAGCTGTCACTGTGCGGCTACATTCGTAATGCAATTTACGTTGCTTCCATCGCTGAAAGGTGATGGGCACATGGTAAAGGTTAATATATCTACAGATTACCGTAAAAGTAAAGTGAAGATCCAGTCACGTCATGTGGCGTATAGGAAATATTTTGTAATCCACTGTACAAAGTGAATGATGTGGTCAGCATCACGTCGGCCCAGATTTTTCTGGTACCCAATTTATGTGACTGGGCCGACCACAGAGGCAACATGCGGTAAGAAAAAAAAATCCCGCCAAGACTGGGGTTGAACCCTTATCGCCTGACTGGGAAACTACTGCACTACCGGAGATTACTGTGCGTTTGTGTAATACTGCAGAAGGCGGATGTATTGGACCGAAAGGTGCAAATATCGCAGTAAAACTGTAAACTAGCGACACTGCATTCCGTTCTCCGGACTACATCCTGCTACTTGCAAAGCCCTGTTCAGGTAGCTGGAGATTGAGAATGAACGCAGAAGAACTCTTTCTGCCCCTCAACAAGTGTAATCAATCTTAGTGTTCCCTCTCTTCTCCCATGTATTTTTGAGTCCACCTTACTTTCTCTTTCCTTGAGGGTTCCATGTAAGAGTCTATGTTGTTTGTGCCTTCCGTAGTGCATGTCTTATTCAGTGCCATTTTCTTTGCTTAATATGTTGTTCCTGTGGCTGTTGTTGGCTATTTTACCATAGGTCTTGCCATTTATTTATTGTCCATTATCACAAATACGTTATATTTTACTGATAGCAGTCCATTTGTATATTTTATGCCATAACATTAATCAATATCATTTTTGGAAATGGATTAGAACATTGAAATCCTCCATTGCGTTCATTATTCAGCGTAATATTTTTTTCGTACGTTGCTTTTCTCTCTGCTCAATGTTACATGTCACCTATTCAAGCCAGTTTTTGTTGTCTGCGTCACTGACTGCTGTAGGCTACTGAGACCTAGTCAACATCGTCTTGTCTGAAATATTACTAGCATTTTCTCTACACTAACCGTTCTCATGCAGATATGAGGGAAATCTATGAAAATCATGCTCCATCATCCTCATTAGTACATAAGGGCAGGTAAACAGCAGGGGGTGGAGGCTGACAGAGTGGTATGCAGCCGGGTGAAACCATCATCTCTGATCAGTACTGGCCCTCTGATCAGGAAAAAGCTGGCCACTGACATCAGCCCAGACCCCTCCCTACATCACCAGTATGACTGCGCGAGGGTAACTTTGGGGGCATGAACATTCCAGTCGTCTGCTGGTCACTTTGTGATGAAAACACGACTGGAATGTAACACTTGTTGTATACAGGGTCGCTGTGGTCGAGAGGTCAGGCACTCTCCTCCCAAAGCGATGAACAGAAACAGTGGACTCGAATCCAACAAGTTTTAATGTGACTTTTGGTCTCACGGTAGATGGGACCAGAGTGTCTACATCCTGATTTGCCTCCAGTCATCTTGACTTATGTCTTGGCACTGGTCCAATGTAGCTCCGGACCAGAGATTTGGTTTATGACAAGCACAGTTTCGTCATCATAATCAAAATAAAGCGCAAGTTACATCATCAAGACAAAACTGTCTCTTGATGTCGTTGTGATGGGCAACTAATAAATATTTAATTAAAGAAATATAAATTATATTTGTAGGTGATGTTTCCAGATTTTAAGCTCAAGGTGTAAAGGGTTAAGATTATACCAAAAACAGAAACAACTCATGACTTAAATGAAGATTTTGGTACCACCCGACAGCGACTGCTGCCTTAGCCATCCATGTATCCTGATCGGATAAAGGGATGTTGTTTGATAATACATTTTTATGGCGCCCATTTTTCAAAATCATTTATGACACAAACCTTGTTTTCTTCCCCAGTGTATCGTGCCAGCTTCTGCCAAACTTTCAGCGAGATTAATGCACCGTCAGGAGAGTGGAAAACAATTCTAGCTACAATTATCTTTGCATTCAGTTTCACTGGTTGGATGATAATTTATATCAAAAAGTTTGGTATGTGTTTCTTGTGTTGAATTATTTGCTTATAAGTTAGGTCATGTGGTATATTAACCATCCAGCTATCAAAACGGACTATGGTCGTAACATTTCCATGGTTGTTTTGCATTTGAACTGAGCAATATATTGTTTTGCCTGCATCATGTCTGATTCTGGAAAGGGTCCATCAGGACTATATAGTAAATCTAGACCTTCATTGTTTGAAATTTTTCTGATGGACGGAAGTAGTATTAGGAATGATTTTGAGAACATGACAGTGATTAGTGGTGAAGATGAATCCGATTGAGATATGGATATCAGGCTAAACTTGCCTTAGTTCTGGATCTAGTGTTGCCACTGACCAATTTGGTTTAGAAAAGTTGAATATTGAAGAGAATAGCACCAAAGAAGTTTATTTAAAAAATTCACCAAAATAGTATATTCAATGATCTTCAAAATGACAAGTGACATTTCCAGCCATCACTTTTTCACTCCAATGTAAAGTATAGGTTTCAACTGCAGCTGGTCCCTTTACAGGAAGCCTGTATATAAGCGTGTACAGTGGCTGATTATCTTCTTCGTTCGTTCTCAATTTCCTGCTACTAAGCTCTGAAAAGGACTTTGCAAGTAGCAGGATGTTGTCCGGAGAACGGAATGCTGTGTGTCATAGCTTACAGCTTGACTACGATATTGGAAATTTTTGGTACCGGGTTATCCTTCCCTCTTCGATCCCTTCTCCTCGGTCAATCTGCGCTGTTGTAGCCTGTTATCCATGTGTAGCTCTCGTTCGCTGGCCCTGACACTAGCGGTCAACTATGGGTTGCTGACCACTATTGCTGGTGCACCTCGCAGCATCTTGAGACCATGGCTGATTATAGCGGTAATGTTTTTTGCGTGTTTTTTTTTTCCAAGATGAGGTTGCTAGCAGTTTTCATAGTAGTTGCATTTTACGACATATTTGACAAGTGAGTCTACTCTTTTCATACTGGTGGTGACTTCCAATACAGATGTTACAAGGATGGCGTGGTTAAGTGACATGGCTCACAAGCCGAAGGTGCTGGGTTTGGTCACAGCCCGGCCATTACCCCAGGGAAGCAAACCCTTAGAAAGTGCAGGAGGGTGCATAGCCGTACATAAAATGCATGCCGAAGTCAGATGCACTGGGCCGACAGGCACAAAATAAAAACATAGTGCACTGCATACCGCCTTAGGGAAAAGAGAAATAAGGTGAACACAAATAAAAACATGCTATAACTTGTTTTGTTTTTTTGTTCTCGCCCCCAGTGTTACCTCCCCTGCCAAGAACATACACCAAAGAGTGGCAGGAGGCGACACTGCAGAAGATGTTGGACCAGGGACAAGGTGCTATTTCTGGTGTGTCGTCCAAATGGGATTATGACAAGCTGGAGTGGAAAAAGTAACGGTGAAATATGACGACATTACAATAGTGTGCTTGCTATCAATGTATTCTCTTCTGAAGTTGTTAGTTCATAAACGGTACTGTAATTAGTCGGCTTATGTACATACATTTGTATGCAGGACGGGTTTATGGCATTTTGAGAGCAAACATTGTTTTTCATCGCCACCTAGTACATTCGTTATTTACTTAGTGGACCTCTCTCCACCTTGTAGTGTAGAATTCCCCAACAGAAAATGCCAGATTAAAATTTTGTTTTCCTTCCGGCCTGGTTCTAGAATAGTCTTTGGTCGTCATACTGCATATCTTCCGCGTTCAGGTTTTCTGATCATGGTAAATCTTTAGAATGGAGTCCACAGTCCTTTCCAGGTCTGAGCGGAGCCCCCATAGTTTTTGCCTCAGTTCTCACCAGGCCTGACATCTTAGTTTTTCGTTGGTCAGGCATTCTTGAAGTACGTGTTCATGGGGTCTGAACTCCTGTCTCATGTGGACATTCATTTGTTTGGGAGATTTTGAGCTGATATAGGTGGCCCAGCAACCTGCATTGACCAGTTCTCGTGCGGACGATTGCAGTTTGCCGGTGGATTTAGTCTGGACTGTTACTCTCTCCCCTTTTATTTTATACTGGCTGCGAATGGTGGTTTTAGTCTCCTTATATGACACTTTATGGGTGTATTGTGTCATTTTTCACCTGCTTTGGATAGCGACTGCATCATATCTAAATCTCTGGCACCGGGTGTACCAAGATTGTAGCTGTCCTTTCATTCTAGAAGACGAAACCACTGCGTCCTTTCATGCCACATCGGAAACATAGGTGGAGCCAGTGTACATCCATCTTTATTTTAATAAGGAATCCTCTTACTACCCTATAACACTAAAATGAGCCAAACAAAATGCCAACTGCGGCCTGAACGCGCACAGCCCCACCACAATCTTCCTCAAAATCATAAGCCATGAACCTGTCCATGCCTATATAAATGGCAGATTGATGTACCCCAGGTATTTTGTTTTGTTAAGTAGCACTACCCAAGATACAAAACCTAATTGAATTGTCCCTTGCACATCATATAGCCCGGAGCAGAATACGACTTGCGACATATCATTTAGGGCTTGTCGGGGGGATTTTGTTGTTTGCTCATATTTGTAGACGGGTAGCTTTAGTTTGAAATACTTTTGTTTTAAATTATTGTGCTTGTTCGGTTGCATGGTTCACTTTATCTGCAGTCATTTAGCAATGACCTAAGTCATTCCGAACATTAAATGGTATGTTCCTATACAAGTGCTTAGTGCCGCAGTCATGTATTAAATTGGCACTTGAAATGTCTTGGAGAATATTTCTTTGTTAGGTAACTTCTCGTAGAAAAATACTTTTGGTATGACCTTCTAGACTTTTTGTAAGCATGTTATCTCTGCTTTTTGTGTGATGTGGTGGCTAGTCAACCGCTTCACTCGTGAATTTACTGACATTTTATTTATTTTTTAAGAAAGAAAGAAAAAGGGTATGCCATCATCCTGTTCCAGATACTCACGTGACTTTTTCATCACATTTTTCTCCACTGTAATTTTATTTTGCCAGTCATTCAATGATATTAAAATCGGCTGAATCTCTTCAGTCATCAGTAGACGACGACACCAGACATTTGTTTTTGGTGTCTTGTCACGGCTGTATTCAATGGCACTTGTTGTCACATTTTTACATTTCTGAACAGCGTGGATTATTGAATAAACAATATATATGATTTACATGGCCAATTATTGAGTAGTTATTAACTGGAATAACTCAGAACATGTGAAGTTTAAAAAAAAAATTATCATAGAATTTGTCCTTCATGATGAACGAAACAATTTTGAGTAAGAAGCATAAATTGTATCCGATGTGTTGGACACTGCTGAGTGTGTCTTACAACTTCCGAATCTGGTATTTAAAAAAAAGTACATGCTTCTGGCGAAAGAAACAATTTTATTTGACAGTTACAACTCCCAAATCTCGATTTGACTGTTTCAGCAATGTTAACACTCACAATACAAACAATATAATTCAAATGTACAGCTGAAATGCCGTCTACTGTTTCATACGAGCCTGATTCCAGTCTAGTCCCCTGTCAAATAATCTACGATAATAATTTGCAATTAATTGCATTCTAATTGGTTAAATAGTTTATAGTAATGATACTGTGTATGCAATCTCCATACTGATGGGCCCTAATAATTCAAATGCACTCTTGTTGGTTGTCTACATCTTGTGGATTTGCATCCTTCAGAACTAGTATGTGGCTGATTTTGTTTCATTACCGAATTTCCCAAATTGATCGTCTGTAATCTTGGACATCATTTTGTTGTGCGAGTCTAGACAAATGTCACTGTTGACATTAGTAAACTACTTATTGTGTTTGTTTGGGTTTTTGGTGTGAATTCTTGTGTGAAAGTAAGGATGGCAGTGGACCTATTCATTCTTACTCAGTCAAGGAATGCTATCAGATTGCCATACGTACGATACAAACAAATGTATCACATTAACCCATTCAATCAGAAAAACTCAACTGAATTCCCAGGGCAAGGGGAATAACTCTGCAAAAATTAGACGTGCGTGCACCACAAAATTGACAAATACAATTTTAAATTTATCTGTGTGATTCAAACTCCAGTTTACAGATAAATGGAAGAGGTACTCATGTTTTTTGTGAGTGTCTTAAATAAGTGAAGCAGAAAAAAAGTCAATATAAAATGTCTGTTTCACTCTAGTCAATTTTTGCTGATAAATGTTCAAGAGAAAAGCAATCCCCCTTGGTTCATTGCAACTAGTACATCTTTGATCTTCTTGTCCAATGTCTGACTTTCCAGTAAACACCTCAAAGTTAGAGAGGTATCTAGTATGAGGATCTGCGGCACACCAAATTTTAATTCAAGGATCTTTTTTTCCCCCTAAAATTCTGATGCAGGCATATGCATTGGTTTGCTCAGCCCAGTACTCAAAAAAAGGTCTGAAGTATATAAATAATGAAAGTGAAAAGTAATCAAATGCAGAGTAATCTGGATCTATGTCATCTACAGGACCTGATCCTTCAATAATGAATTACTCCCGGTGCTTGGACCATTCTCTATCACCACTAGGGCCTGCCTGTGGAGCGGGTCACGTTGTCACCGTCTTCTACCGATAATTCATCGTCGCTACTTTCATCTTCTAAGTCCTGAACTCATTCCCAATCAACGTCCGATTCGTTCTCATTCACTTTAACTCCATCAACAAATTCGCAGCCACTATCATAATTTAAATCAGTATATCCACGGCGGTCGGGCTGGGAGTGAGTCGATAGCGGCCGTCGCCGGCCGGACTGTGATTGAATGGGTTCTAATAAAAAAACAAATTGATCTGATTGGCTCATCCAAGATATGAAGCACACAATTTCAATCCCATGACGGGTGCGAAGTGTGGAACTTGCGCAACGCAGATACTGAGAAGATCAGAGTCACTCGTAGAACAATAGAACAGCCCATACTAAAAATTCAGTACGGAATAAGATCAGAAATGAAGACATTCTACATCAAAATCTTGTTTGGGGGCGGCGATATCATGCAAACATCGTTGGACTGGACATGTGGTACGCATACCTGACAGCAGATGGACATATAGAACGATGTGTTGGTGACCATATGCCTGTAAACGTCCATGGGGTCACCAACCTGTACGGTATCGAGATGGACTAACCAAAGGCCTAGGTCCTCCTCTTCAGTACATCGTTGCAAAAGAACAGTACATCTGCCGGACTGACACATAGAATAATGTGACTAATAAAAACACAAATTGATCAGACTATCTAAATACAAAATAAATTGATCAGATTAGATTGTCTCTAATAAAAACATGACCAATGTGTACACTGACAATATTAATTTTTGTACTTCTGCTCTCATTCTCCATCTCCCGATACCAAGCCCGAACAGGGCTTTGCAAACAGAAGGGTGTAGAACGGAATGAGGTGTGTCGATAGTTTTGACTGATATTTGCACCTTTTGGTCTGACATATCCGCCTTCAGCGGTGAATTTTAAAAAAAATTTTCTATAACCATGGTAACAACATACACAGGTGTTTCTTTTTTCCACATTTTTTTTGTGGTCACGTTTAGTTCACATGGGGACGGCGTGTGGTTAAGTGACACGGCTTCACAACTAGAAGGTACTGGGTTCGATCACCATCGCAGCACCGGCTGTTACCCCTGGGGAAGCAACCCCTTACATAAAATGCATGCTGAAGTCGGATGCACTGGGTCGACAGGCGCAAAATAAAAACCGCAGTGCAACGCACGTTTTGTGGATTAGAGAAATGACGCCCCCAAAACAAACAAAAATATTCACATGTTCAGTTTTTCATATTTGCCACTTTCGAAAGATGTCCTTTGGCGGATGTAATTGTTCATCAGAAAATGAGACTTCAGCGTGCTAATGAACTCCTTGTGTGAGGAGGGCTGGCCAGTTCCCTTCCTCGCTTGCCGTTGCCTTTTATGTGTCGGGTACCCAAATGATCAAGTTGCAGAGCAGTGCATGAGCTGTAGCAACCCATTACAGCTAGCGTCAGGACCACCACGCGGTAATCCTGCATAACACGCTGCAGCAGAACAGACTGGCTATGGAGAACGGATCAAAGAGGGAAGGTTTACACAAAACAATGTCGGGTGTGATGGACCAAAAGTGCAAATATTGCAGTCAGGCTTTAAACTTTGACACAACGCAGCCCGTTCTCTGGACTACATCCTACTACTTGCAAAGCCCTCTTCTGGGCTTGGCGGCGGGAGATTGAGAACGAACGTAGCCAAATGCCATTTGTGCGTATTTTCTAAGGAGCACAGAGAATGGGATTTTACAGACTGTGTAGCGAGGATTCAATGGATTAACACTGAGACAAAGTAGACTCTGCATCTAATCTTGGACATAGATTGTGAATAGGGACGCTCACAAATTAACATGAGCGTTATGGGTCTCCACCGTGATTCCAACACGAAACTTCTGGTACCCGATGCAGACACCGTAAAGAAAATTGATGAATGAACAAGAGTCCGACAATTAAGATAGTTTGGTCAGATCAAAAAATTACTGGAAGAAAATGTGGCAGGTGAACATGCCAGGAGTAAACAATGAAGTGGGAGGATAACGTGAAAATCTGACCGGGAAAAGCATGGCAGATTGAATCGGTGGACGGAGCATGTTTGAGATCATGGCAGCCAACCGTCGTTGTGATGTATTTTTGTGTCAGTGCTTGGTCTCTTCAAGCAAAGTGTAGCGAACCATTCAGAGTGCTTGGTCTCTTCAAGCAAAGTGTAGCCGGACCATCAGAGTGCTTGGTCTCTTCAAACAAAGTGTAGCCGGACCATCAGAGTGCAAGTGGTCTCTCTTCAAGCAAAGTGTAGCCGGACCATCAGAGTGCTTGGTCTCTTCAAGCAAAGTGTAGCGTACCATCAGAGTGCTTGGTCTCTTCAAGCAAAGTGTAGCGAACCATCAGAGTGCTTGGTCTCTTCAAGCAAAGTGTAGCCGGACCATCAGAGTGCTTGGTCTCTTCAAGCAAAGTGTAGCCGGACCATCAGAGTGCTTGGTCTCTTCAAGCAAAGTGTAGCCGGACCATCAGAGTTCTTGGTCTCTTCAAACAAAGTGTAGCGTAACCATGCTTGGTCTCTTCAAACAAAGTGTAGCTGGACCATGTCTCTTCAAACAAAGTGTAGCCGGACCATGTCTCTTCAAACAAAGTGTAGCCGGACCATGCTTGGTCTCTTCAAGAAAAGTGTAGCCGAACCATCAGAGTGCTTGGTTTCTTCAAGGACAGAATATGAATGCAAATGGTTTCTGGAACTCAACATTCCATTTCAGACTGCAGCAAACTGTAAGCCACTGAGTCAGCACACAGAATCCGGTTATCAACTGATTTCAGAATGTCCATCTTATACAAAGCCCTCAGCTTCACTCACTCCATCTGGACTGACCAAAGCATGTATTGTTACTCTGGAAGCACGAGACTCCCAGCACAGCTGTCTATAGACCTACATCTGCCCAAACCTCCGGAGCTGGGATCATGTGCATGCCGGTGCTCCAATTGGGGACATTAGCATGCAGGTGGTCCACTAAGATTAGCCGATATCATGCAAGTAGCCCACAAAGATTTGCCAAGTTCAAGTGTGTAGTCCACTAGGATTAGCAGAGGTCATGCAGGTGGATCATTTGGGTAATATTTCAAGTGAAATGTGCCTGTAATGAGAGAAACAACATGGATTGATTATTGACAGTAGACATAAAGGTAAATTATTAATACTAGACAAAGGTAAATTATTGATTTTAGACAAAGCTAATTTATTAATACTAGACAAAGGCAAATTATTCCACAGCCGGTGTGGTCTTAGTCTGGATGTTACTCTGGACCCGACGATAGCCTTCGCATCCAAAGAAAGCAGTATGATTATCACCTTGTGGAGTTTCGCCAAACAGATTGATGGGTCTGTGGAATTCTGTCAGACAGAGTGTGGAGTTCTGCTAAACAGTGAGAGTGGTGGGTCTGTGGAGTTCTTCTGCCAGACCGTGAAAGTGGTGGGTCTGTGGAGTTCTGCCAGACAGTGAAAGTGATGGGTCTGTGGAGTTCTGCCAGACTGTGAAAGTGATGGGTCTGTGGAGTTCTGTCAGACTGTGAAAGTGGTGGGTCTGTGGAGTTCTGTCAGACTGTGAAAGTGGTGGGTCTGTGGAGTTCTGCCAGACTGTGAAAGTGATGGGTCTGTGGAGTTGTCAGACTGTGAAAGTGGTGGGTCTGTGGAGTTCTGCCAGACTGTGAAAGTGGTGGGTCTGTGGAGTTCTGTCAGACTGTGAAAGTGGTGGGTCTGTGGAGTTCTGCCAGACTGTGAAAGTGGTGGGTCTGTGGAGTTCTGGCAAAAGCTGATAATTATGGGGGAATCTGGCAAAAGCTGATAATTATGGGGGAATTATAGAAAATCTTGCAAAAGATGATTATTAAAAAAAATCTTTCAAAAGTTGATTATTATTTAAAAAATCTTGCAAAAGCTGATAATTAAGAAAATCAGCTAACTGCATAACTTCTTTAACATTTATCCTGAAAAGGATATTATGTCGTAGTTGATAGCGAGGCTGCGATATCTGTGCATTTCGACATAACACATCTTATTTCATCAGCCTTTTTCGGTACTGGTTTTGCCTTCTCACTGACCTCTATTCTCTTAGAAAGACTACACTTGCGCAGCCTGTTGTCAGGGCCACTTCTTGGAGGCAGAAAGGGTCTCGGACAGCTCTGCTTCGCCGACCCCGATACAAGCAGCTAAAGAGTCGCTAGCTGCTGTCAGCTCATTCGCTGCGCTGTATCTTACTTACTTAGTCGCTCCTCTTCTACCGTGAGGTGTAGAGGTCGCACTGTATCTTGTGACCCCTAATAGCATAGCAAGGTGAACTCACCTGTAAGAATCAAGATGGTTAAACGTTAGCTTAACTGAGATGGTAAAACATGAACTCACCCGGGACAAGATGAGAATACATTAACTCACCTGAGACAATCAAGATTGTAAAATATAAACTTACCTGATAATACTTAATCTTGATTTCAGCTTAGCCTGGGCCTCGGGAGGTAGTCCAGCATTAGCAAGCTCTTCCTTGTTCATGTGAAAAATCTGACGAAATGAATACAGGTCAAATATAAGGAAACAGGGATCAAAATGCTGAGCAGCGCATGAGCTGCAGAGGTCAGCGAACCAGAGCTGCCAAGACCCTTCTACACCTCCACGGGGTGATCATGGATAACAGGCTGCAGCAGGGCAGACTGGCTAAGGAGGAGGGAATGCTAACCCGGTATTCAAAAAATGCTTGCTGAAGTCAGATGTGTTGGACCAAAAGGTGCAAATATCGCAGTCAAGCTGTAAACTACGATACAGTGCATTCCATTCTCTGGACTACATTCTGCTACTTAAGCCCTTTCAGGGTTTGGTAACGGAAGATTGAGAATGAACCAAGCCAAGCCAAATATAAGGAAACTAACATAAAATCATTCCTACTATATTGCTCAGAGAACCTGGCCATGTACTAAGCGTACCATACTTTGTTTTTGTGCCTTGGTCCGGGTCACATCTGTGATTCATTTCAACGTTCGTCCTAAAAAGAATGTTTGCGGTAATGTGTTGTAGCTTACAGAGAGGCTGCGATATATGTGCCTTTTGGTCCGACATACATCTGATTTCAGCACAGCATTTTTGGGATCGGGTTTACCTTCCCTCTTTGATCCTTTCTTCATTAAATTCAAGTGCCTTCGCAACGCAGGTAGGCTGCAGTGGATCTACAATATCTTTTGTCTTGACGTTACACTCTGCCAGACTGACGTTAGTCCATCTTTTGATGTTGCTCTCTCGCTTATACGTGTGACTCGTACGTGTTAATCTTACTGATGTATGGTCAGATCTTTCTGAAGGTCAGGCTATTTTGGACGTGTTTTTATGTTCTGTCTATCCCACATACATCTCACAAAAAATGTATTAATTTTTATTAAACTGACCACAACATACAACTGACCAACAGAAGCCTCATACAACATATTCACTAACTGCTAGAGAAATTCATGTATCTCGAGAAATTCAGGTACCTTGAGAAATTCATGTATCTCAAAAAATTCAGGTATCTTGAGAAATTCATGTATCAAAAAATTCAGGTATCTCGAGAAATTCAGGTACCTTGAGAAAATCATGTATCTCAAAAAATTCAGGTACCTTGAGAAATTCATG
Source organism: Ariolimax columbianus (assembly GCA_036924085.1). Classification (NCBI taxonomy): domain Eukaryota; kingdom Metazoa; phylum Mollusca; class Gastropoda; order Stylommatophora; family Arionidae; genus Ariolimax; species Ariolimax columbianus. The sequence continues at coordinate 58,858,719 of JAVGWX010000014.1, forward strand.
TATCTCAAAAAATTCAGGTATCTCAATGCCTGTGGGGAGATATGTTCAAACAGACAGAAATGACAGGATTGGAAGTAGCTCTGTACCACTTGAGGACTATTTGACCATCGTAATTTTTACAGATTCATTATCTGCCCTTCAAGGTCTGAAAGATGGTGGTCATTGCTAGCCTGAACTTACCCAAATGTCCCTAGATGCCAACCAACTTCTCACATCCCATGAAGTCAGAATAGTTATCCAATGGATCCCGGGTAGACAGACTGGCTAAGAAGGGATCAAGTCAAAAACAACAATACACACCAATAACCCTACAGACAGTCAAACAACTAATGAAGACTGTGAACAAAGAGGCCTGGCTGAATAGATAGGCTATGGGAAATACTGGGAGAGAAATCTACAAACATATGGTCATCCTAAATCCCAAAGACAAACATAAATCTTCTGAAAAAGAGATCAAATCACCATTTTACAGCTTTACACTCAACACATACAACTTAACAGTCACTTGAACAGAATCCAACCAGAACATACTCCAGAGTGCTGGCTGTGACCACATCCCTGTGAACCTGTTGAACACCATCTTTTTGAATGTCTGGCGCTTGCCAGTGTTAGGAAAGAGCTTCTTCCTCGGAGACCAGACAAAAGGAACACTTTGTACAGAACTAAACAACAGCTCACAAATGTTTGCTGATACCACTATGTGGCATTGGGCCAAAGGGCAGGAGATCATATGCCGCTGGAACAATAACCAACCAATAAAAACCAATCAACCAGTCAGTCAACCAACCTACCACCAGCCAGCCAACCATTCAGTCAGTCTACCAACCATACCAATCAACCAACCAACTACTCTACCAATCACCCTACCAACGAACCTACAGGCCAATCACATAGAGAAACAGTAGGCTATTTAAGAAAGTCATGACATCATATTTATTCACAATTAACAAAATTCTGGAAATTTGTCAACAGACCTTGTACATCGTGGTATAACAAAGAGACTGTGGTTGATAATGAAGTATGTTCGATGAAAGACCAACTTTTAAAATAAGCAACGCTGCTGTACTAAGCAGAGCACTAACCTGCTGAAGCGAGTTGTCTTTAAGATTATAATAGTACTCTTGGAGATTAAGCACACACAACAGCTGGAAGGTCTGATCTCCGGGACATGCTGGCTGTAGTGCGTCCCCACCCGTGGAGGTCAAATTACCCGCAGCTGCACAGTAGCTCGAGTCTTCAGCAAGGAAGGTCAAAGGTGAAGGTGATGATGTGCGAGAGCCGATTGGAGAACTGGTAGTAGAAGACATCTGTGATTGTAGGGATGAGGAGCGAGCATATGAGACCATGTGTAAACAAGAAGGCGACACTCTGTCAAGAAAATAATTATGGGATAAAGATGAAGTCATTAAATGCTACCAGTTTTCTTCTTTCATTCATCGTGAAAAAAATGTTAAATCAAGAGTTGATGGCGACATCGTAACAGTTTTGTATTGATGATGCAACTTGCGCTGTATTTAGATTATAGTGAGGAAGAACTGCGCTGGTCTTCAACCTCACTCTCTGGTCCCGAGCTACATTGGGCCAGTAGCAAGACATAAGTTGATGACTGGAGGTAACGCAGTATACAGGCACTCTGTTCCCATCTCCCTTGAGACCAGGCATCGCTTGAAACTTGCAGAATATGATCGCCCACCACTTCCATTAATCGCTTTGAGAGGCGAGTACCTTACCTTTCGACAACATCACTCACCATGTGAGCGATGTGTCATGAACAGTGGCCCGGATGTACATTTCCCAGCCACGCCAAAACCAGGATTGTCAGCAAACATGACGAAGGACGACAATTTCATTACGTCCAGCCGGGTGCACTGAACCGTGGAAATACAACACAAGGTAACCTAAATACTACTGCAAATAGCCGAAGACCATGCCAGAATAATCACAATTTTGTGTTGTAGTTTACAGTGAGTGGTTGGTGCATTGACTTTCCAACTAAGCGATCAGGGTTCGGTTCCCAGTTGGTGCTGGATGCTTTAAATTTGGTACCAGATTTATTCTGGGAAAGTAAAGGTGGCCAGCGGTATGATGACCACATCACCCCTAGTGTGCTGGTGTTCAAGAAAAATATGGGCCTAATACAATATTCCCAATATGCCACATTGGCGTGTTAACAGGATAGTTACTTACTATGATATCCGGACCTTTTGGGCCGACACATTCAGTTTCAGCACGGCATATACAAGGTGTGTTCAAAAAGTATCTGATCTTTGGGATGCAAAAATACAATTTCTCACCTGGAGGTTTTAAACCCTAATCCCGTTCTATGTACTCTCCTTGGGACTCTATCCACTTCTCCCAGTTGTCCCGCCATTGTTGGAAGCATTTCAGGATGGTCTCCGTGGGAATGGAGTACAGCTGGGTCGTTGCAATCTGTATAAAGTCTTCTCATTACTCAAATCGGGTCCCTTTCAGCTAGGGGAACAGTAAAAAATCACAAGGCCCCATGACGGGGAAGTAGGGAACCTGACAAACCAGAGGAATGTTTGCATTCTGAACACACGTTCTTCATTCTAGCACACAAGTTCTGCATTCTAGCACACACGTTCTTCATTCTAATACACAAATTCTGCATTCTAGCACACACGTTCTTCATTCTAATACACAAGTTCTGCATTCTGAACACACGTTCTTCATTCTTAGCACACAAGTTCTTCATTCTTGGCACACAAGTTCTTCATTCTTGGCACACAAGTTCTTCATTCTTGGCACACAAGTTCTTCATTCTTGGCAAACAAGTTCTTCATTTTTGACAAAAATTGTCTCTTGATGTTGGATGTAGTTGTTCTTCCTGTATTTCTGGGTTCATGAAAAAGGTGGATTCGAGTCCTCTTGCTGTAGTGCAATGCTAGGTCTCTCTGCAGCCCCCCCCCCCCCCCCCCCATTACTGAGATCATAGTGTCAATCCAATCCCCACCTTGCTGGCCAGTCTGCCATTGCACGTTATATGTCCAGGTGCACTGCGTGAGTCTTAGTCAGTATGTGGACCCACTGACCCCATGCTAGCCTAAGCACCGAAGAGCTTTGAACATGGATCCCAGGCCGAAGCATGAGTGTTGCTGACGGCAGCCAAAGACTCATAGCTGGCTGCTTACATCAGGGTCAGTGACTCATAGCTGGCTGCTTACATCAGGGTCAGTGACTCATAGCTGGCTGCTTACATCAGGGTCAGTGACTCATAGCTGGCTGCTAGCATCAGGGTCAGTGACTCATAGCTGGCTGCTAGCATCAGGGTCAGTGACTCATAGCTGGCTGCTAGCATCAGGGTCAGTGACTCATAGCTGGCTGCTTACATCAGGGTCAGTGACTCATAGCTGGCTGCTAGCATCAGGGTCAGTGACTCATAGCTGGCTGCTAGCATCAGGGTCAGTGACTCATAGCTGGCTGCTAGCATCAGGGTCAGTGACTCATAGCTGGCTGCTAGCATCAGGGTCAGTGACTCATAGCTGGCTGCTAGCATCAGGGTCAGTGACTCATAGCTGGCTGCTTACATCAGGGTCAGTGACTCATAGCTGGCTGCTAGCATCAGGATCAGTGACTCATAGCTGGCTGCTAGCATCAGGGTCAGTGACTCATAGCTGGCTGCTAGCATCAGGGTCAGTGACTCATAGCTGGCTGCTAGCATCAGGGTCAGTGACTCATAGCTGGCTGCTTACATCAGGGTCAGTGACTCATAGCTGGCTGCTTACATCAGGGTCAGCGACTCATAGCTGGCTGCTAGCATCAGGGTCAGTGACTCATAGCTGGCTGCTTACATCAGGGTCAGCGACTCATAGCTGGCTGCTTACATCAGGGTCAGCGACTCATAGCTGGCTGCTTACATCAGGGTCAGTGACTCATAGCTGGCTGCTTACATCAGGGTCAGTGACTCATAGCTGGCTGCTTGCATCAGGGTCAGTGACTCATAACTAAGACTTTATTTTGCCTCCAAGTGGCTGCCCTGGAAACATACTGCAACCATGCAGCCTGGCTAAGAGATTAGGTCCCAAAAATGCCATGCTGAAATGGGATGTGTCGGGCCGAAAGGAGCAGATATCGCAGCCACACTGTAAACTACAAGACAACGTCACAAACATCCTTTTCAAGATGAACTAAGAAGAAGAAGATAGAAAAAGGGGTGACATTATGAAGTAGATTTCTGCCGAAGACGGATGTGTCGGAATGAAAGGTGCAAATATCGCAGTCAATATGTAAACTAGCGACACAATGCATTCTATTCTCTGCAGTCTACATCCTGCTACTTGCAAAGCCCTGTTCAGGACTTGATAGCGAGAGATTGAGAACAAAAGAAGCAGATGATGGTCGATCAATGATCTTCATCTTTTGAATATTGACACTGCAGTGAACTGGAAATTAACAAATTGCTGCATTTTATCAAGCACTAAACAGAATTCCTACGCATAAAGAGAAATAAGTAAGAAAACAAAGATGGATGTATACCTCTCGACATATGTGCCTGTCCTGACATATAGATGTGAGTCGCAGACAATGACCACAGCCCAAGAAAGACAATTATAAACTTCTGAAATGAGGTACCTAAGAAAGGTGGTCCAGGTGACGAAAAGGGACAAGATCTGTAACCAGACAATGATTGTACAATCTAGAAGCTCAACCCCTGCGGACATGAGTGGAGCAGCCCCAACTACAGTGGTTTGGCCATGTCTGAAGAATGGAAGAAGATCGGATCCCAAGACAGGGAGGCAAAAAGTAAAGTACACAGAGCCCCAGGACGTCCCAAAGTACGTTGGGAAGACAACATACGACAGTCCCTAGGTGATCGAGAGCTGGATTGGAAAGAGGCCAGGAGAAAAACAACAGATAGAACAGTATGGCGTTCTCTCTGGCAAACCTCTACACCTAATGGTTATGTAAGTACATTAGAATTTTATTAATCAGGATTCAAGCACGGAAGGAGGTCTTAGGGAAGAGAACAGGTGTATGCACATTCAGCAGGCTACTGGAACTGTCAAAATATCCATTTCAGGCTTGCTTATCTGGAATGGGGAGGAATACTAACATCTGGTCAGGCAAAACATACACGCCAAGACCCTCACCTTGACTTTCTTGTAGCCCTTCCATGGAAAGGGGCTGTTTTCATGGCATCCTGGCTAACAAGGTGGGGGATCTATGTGATCCCCGTAGTAGTGAGCAACACCATAATAAACCAAGCATAGTACAACCGCCTGGAAGACCGCTGTCCACCTTCATCAGCACGCTCAAGATGTGAGGAAAGCTACTGTAACCCGTCGATTAACGTCCTTTTCAGGGCAAACAAAACGGTAAATCTACTCATTGTGAGCAATCGAAACAACAACAACTTATCTGGCATAACTTCAAACAATCCTGGCCAAAGAGTATGGCATATACCAAATATATGACAAAGCATCCTTACGCTTTCTGGGGATACGACAGTGTCTCGTTCGTCATATCTGAAACAGATTTTAAACAGAATAAATCAATTTCAAAACTTCGAAAACTCAAATTTAAATCATTAATGCAGATAAGCTCCCTATGGAGCACAGGTCTTCAAAACATGTACACCAATTCCTTTGTTCGTTCTCAATCTCCCACTACCAAGATCTGAAAAGGGCTTTGCAAGTAGCAAGATGTTGTCCAGAGAACAGAATATGTTGTGTCGTAGTTTACAGCTTGACTGCGATATTTGTACCTTTCGGTCCAACACATCCAACTTCAGCAAGCATTTTTTGATCACTCTACTTAGCCAGTCTGCACTGCTGCAGCCTGTTATCCAGGATCACTGCATGGAGGTGTAGAAAGGTCTTGGCAGCTCTGGTTCGCTGGCCCTGATGCTAGCAGTCAGCTATGGGTCGCTGACCTCTGCAGCTCATGTGCTGCTCGGCATCTTGATCCCGTCCATCCATTCCACATCATCTTTACCCCTGTTATGTCCATGTCTTATCCGTGTGTGTTCTGTCTTCCTCTATTTCTCTTACAATGGGAATTCTAGAACAGAGACTGCCTTGTACTGATATCAATTTGTGTTCTTCAGTTCAATTCAGCCCATGACCTCTTGAGATCGTTCGGGCACCCCTGTTGACACCTCCACAATATTGCGCCATCCGTCTCTGCCTGCGGTTGCTTTCTGTGCGTTATCTGGTTGGAATTTAGTCCATTCATAGATGTTGCCTTCTTTTTGTTTTCTCTGACATCCTCGCCTTCGCTTGCATTGTAATACCCTGTAGTATGGTATTTGCAAGTCCATTGGACCTCAAGACATGGCCATACCTTTTCACCTTTTTTGTTGTTTTTTTTTTTTTTGTTTTTTTTGTGCGTTCGCCTTATTTATCTATTGCCCAAGGCGTGTATGCGTTACACTGTGGTTTTTATTTTGCGCCTGTCGGCCCAGTGCATCGGACTTCAGCATGCATTTTATGTAAGGGTCTGCTTCCTCCTGCATTTTCTAAGGGTTTGCTTCCCCGGGGTAACGGCCGGTGCTGTGATGGGGATCGAACCCAGCACCTTCTGGTTGTGAGCCGTGCCACTAGGCCACGCCGTCCCCTTTTCACCTTTTGATCATTGTGAGGTCATCGTACAGCCAACTTACAATCTCGATTCTTCATCTTAATGTGCGTCTTATCCTACCAACATTCTGTTCTACTTTTCTCGGAACTTTCATTATTAGCATTAATGAATACATTATTTCAATTGAAATCTTCGTATTCTGATATGTGTAGTGTTTCTACATTTTTCATTAACGTCTGTCACCACTTCCAACATAACTTGAAGAGCGTATCCAACCAAACAAAAGATAACTATCACTGTCTTGATCAAGCGGAGTAAGGATCCTGTTCCGCATGAAAACAGGACATCAAGATGCTGAGCAGCGCATGAGCTGCAGTGGTCAGCGACCCATAGCTGACTGCTAGCGTCATGGCCAGCGAACCATAGCTGCCAAGACCTTTCTACACCTCCATGCGGTGATCCTGGATAACAGGCTGCAGCAGGGCAGACTGGCTAAGGAGAAGGGATCGAAGAGGGAATGCTAACCCGGTACTCAGAAAATGCTTGCTGAAGTCGGATGTGTTGGAGCGAAAGGTGCAAATATCGCAGTCAAGCTGTAAACTACGACACAACGCATTCCGTTCTCTGGACTACATTCTGCTACTTAAGCCCTTTCAGGGTTTGGTAGCGGGAGATTGAGAACGAACTAAGCCAAAACAGAACATACAGTTTGAATGGCCATTAACATAGTCTGAAATTGGCACAGACAGGCGAACATATCCTGCAAGACTGTTATCAGTTTAGTAAATTGTGTACTGATCCAAGGACATGAATCTTCAGACAAAACTGTTTTGAAGCCTTGAAGAACTCTCCACAATAGCAACCATACTGAAGAAAGTGGCTGTATTGCAATGTGCGGCTTAACATCGAACTCAATAGTATGGTGATCACAATGCCAATCTCCACCTCTTGGGCCAGGTTGTTGTATACAGCCTGTTTTCAGGTGTACAGTGAGGACATGATGTGTAGGTCAGTTTGTTTCACCTGCCTATAATGTAAGGTGGGGTCTTGGTCAGTATGTTCACCTGCCTCTGACATATGGTGGAGTCTTGGTCAGTAAGTTTCACCTGACCTGGCGTTGCAGTGAGGTCTTGGTCAGTATGTTTCACCTGACTCTGAAGTGATTTGGGATCTTGGTCAGCATCATGGATCTGACCCTGATGTGAGATGGGATCTTGGTCAAAAAGTTTCACCTGATTGACTGATTTTTGTTGCTGCCCTTTAAGATACTATCAACCATGATGGACACTGGTCACTTTGCCAGTCACTGACCGGAATCTAAGAAAAAGTAAATGAATACTCAATATGTTTAAACGAATGCATATACTCAGTAACTAGTGGATGGATATCACACCTTTCTTTGGTTGAGACACATCAGGCTGATAAGTCTGTGTCTGCTGCACTATCAGGTGATTCACATCATCAAGGTCATCCTGTCAGAACAAATAATGACTTTATTAAGTTGGTCCTGTCATAACATTTATATGACTTTATTAAGTTGGTCCTGTCATAACAATTATATGACTTTATTAAGCTGGTCCTGTTATAACAAATATATGACATTATTAAGTTGGTTCTGCTATAACAAATATATGACTTTATGAAGTTGGTTCTGCTATAACAAATATATGACTTTATGAAGTTGGTTCTGCTATAACAAATATATAAATATATGACAGGCAGGCAGTATAGCAAAGCTTGACAACTGACTCACCTCAGCAACTGAGTGAGTCCTGAGTTAAAAACGCTACGGCCCATGTTTCAATTCCAACATGCTGCAAGAGGTGACCAGGAAACCTTAATCTATTGGGAGGAAATCAAAACCTAGCCAGCCTACTGTGTGGTGACCGTCTGTCATAGCAGGCAGTGGGTCCGAGGGTGCAGCATTGAATGAGCTGACAACAGCCAGCGAATCGTAGCTGGCTGGTTCCATCAGGATCAGTGACCCATAACTGACCAAGTCTCTATTCTGTCTCCAAGTGATAGCCATGGAAACAAGACTAAAACCATGCAGCATGGCTAAGAGGCTAGGGATCAAAGATAGGAGGGAAGATGTGTCAGGGCATAAATTACGATACATCACAAACATCATTTTTGAGAAGAAGATGAAAAGCAAGCAACCGTTATTCTTTATCCCATTTTTCATCTTCTTCTTCTGTGTTCAGGCTTTTTGGCCATGCTAGATCTGTAGTCCTTTATCTAGGACGAAGTCCACAATTCTCGCCAGGTCCAGGTGGCAGCCCCACAGCTTCTGCGTCACCTCTGCTCCCTCTAGCCAGGTTTGGCATTTTAGGTTGGCAGAGGCATCGGTTGCTTGTGTGAATCCGTTCGAGGCCAAGGACCCGACTTTGTTCCTCCTCGGTTGTAGCTGATAGGGGCATCGCCACAAGGATAGGTTAGATTGTTGCATAACCATGACTGTAGATGCGTGTGTACCGTATTTGTTTCAGATGTCTGCGCTGTAGCTAACAACATCTATATATAACCCTTCCCTGTTGGCTCAAATAAATTGGAAAAACACTGAAAGTGTAACAGTAATGAATGATAGCTGAAAGTGTAATAACAGACAGTGTTTTTTTATTTGTTACCCCAAATAATTCTCTGATGTATCCTTCAACATTTTCTAAGACCTGTCCAAGCTGATTCCGTTGGTAGAATGTGAAAGCTGGGTGATGAACTGCCAGAATTAATATCATATTGAGATCCGCTATGGATGCAGCATTATGTAACAGTCCTAACATGTTCTTGAACTCCTGCTGAAGAATGTCATATACTATGCCAGCGCACGATGAGTTAGTAGACTTCATAAGAGCTAAAACTGTTATAATTTTCGCTCTAAGCTTCTCGTCACTTAAACTTCTCGAGTTATTACTCAAGAGATCAGCTCGCTGATTTGCTTTAATTTCTTGATCACGCAAAATATGAAAATCCTTTTTAGCCAAATCTTCAATAAAAGAACCAATGAACCTCAATTCTAGAGGAAGGCACATTCGTAACAAACCACACAAATAATCAACCCTTTTGTGAGCAGGGAGTGCTTTGAACCAGTCACATAAAACCTCCTTTCTGAACATCATGTCATTGACATGTATTGTTTTGGATGTCCAAGCGGTTTCTAAAGCACAAATAATTGTTATTTATTATTCTTTGAAGTGGCTACCTGACTGATTACATCTTGGAAAACAAAACACGGACTATTTACATCCGGGTGATCAGGTTTCACTAAACCACAAAACATTCTTGAATGTGTCGGGAAACAACACCAAGTTGTGACTGAAATCAATCATACTTGACTTAATCGCTTTTCTTCTATAGTGGTGTAAGGTATGGGAAGTATGCAATGTGCCCTGTACGCTACTTGAATGGGGTTGTCACAGAGCAGTTTCTATTAACCTTTACGGGGCATTACATTTCGACACAATTTTTCCATTCTTAACTTATCTTAACGTCTTTATACTGGTTAAGAAGACTCTGCAGAGCCTGTATACAACCAGTTTCATTTGTTTTCTTTTGCTCTAAAAACTATGCGCATCCAATCTACTATTAAATATATTAACTGTCCCTACCTTCACTACTTCCTGTGGCAATGCATTCCAAGCATTCACCACTCTCTGAATAAAAAAAAAGATTTCTTACTATCTAATATAGACCTCTCTTTAGTTAATTTGTAGCCTCTTGTTCTTGTAGGTGGGTGTATTGTAAAAAAAATTGTTATAGTCTAATTTATTCTTTCCTTTATCTTATAAATCTGTATTAAGTCACCTCTAATTCTTCTCTTTTCTATACACTGTAGGCTGGTTTTTTTCTGAGTCTTTCATCATAACTGGAATCCCACTATCAGCTTTGTCGCTCTTATTTGTGTCCTTTCCATCATGTTTATATCTCCTCTATGATAAGGACTCCACATCTGTACACAGTACCCAAATCTAGGTCTAAATAATGCTTTGTACAGTTTGACTATCACTTCCTTGCTCCCATGTTTAATACTTCTTTTTGTCATACCCGTGATACAACACCAAATTGTGACTGAAAACAATCTGACTTGACTTACTCATTTCTCCTCTATCGTGGGGGTTAGAGGCAGCGGCGTACCTAAGGTATAGGACTATTCTATGTGCCCTGGGCGCTACCTAAAGGGGATTGTCACAGAGCAGTATCTATTAACTTGTGAATAACCACATTAAAAATGGACACAATTTCTCATTTTAGCTGAATTGTTTATCAGCAAGTCCTGTTTCACTATGGTTGTTGACTTTGAGAGCTTGTAACCTTTCTTAGAGTGAGACAAGCCACCCTCATATAGTGAAATAATGTTTTTTTGTCAAGTGTGTGGTCTGTCTTTGATAGTTATGGAAGAGAAGCACCAATGTGGTCAGATTTTTTTTTACCAATTACATCAATTATTTGGTAAAAATGCAGTGCTAGGATCTACATAATCACCTCACAAAACCACTGCTCACTAAGACCATTCTTCATCGCAAACTAAACTAGGGAGGTAGGTAGTCTAGAATTCTAATCAAAATTATAATAACTGTCTTTGTAGACTTTCTGCAAATGGGGAAGGGGTTCAAATGCATTGGTGGGTTTATATTTCTTTTGAATCATGTTGATAATGGATAACCAGCAAATGTCAGCAATATGTGTTGAAAATCAAGATCAAAAAGAAAGAAAGTCCAAAAGCTTTCATCCACATAAATGGAGAAATTCTAGAACAAGTGTCCAGCTATGTATAACTTGGCCACATCATTCCAGCTGATGGCAAGTGTGAAAGGGAGATAATTAAAAGAATAGCAATCCCTAAAAATACATGAGAGATACACTTCTTTCAAAGCAGATATCTCCGATCTTAGAGAGATACACTTCTTTCAAAGCAGATGTCTCAGATCTTAAAAATGAAATTCATAAAATGCTATGTGCATTCAGTTTTATTGTATGGAGTAGAAACCAGGACACTGACAGAGGAAAGGGAGAAGCGTATTGAAGCCTTTAAAATATGGGTTTTCAGAAGACTTTGGTGAGTTTCTTGGAAATATAGGAAAACCAAAAATGAAGTTCTGGAACAGATACTTCTGAAGAAAATAAAAATAATAAAAATAAAATATTTTGGTCATGTCAAGCGCCATGACAGTCTGCTAAAGGTTATTTTGGAGACAAAGTAGAGGGCAAGAGAGCCAAAGGGTGACAGAGGTACAGAAGGACAGACATAATGTGGTCGGGCATAGTTTGACTGCGTGCATCAGCCTGTTGCGAGTCAGAGACAGATCCATTACCGTCAACCTCCATAGCAGAGATGGCACTTGATGATGATGATGATTCCTTTTGAAAGATGACGATGATACTATTCCATTGAAAATCTGCTGAACACAATTCTATACTACCTCTGTAGTTTGTGCAAGAGCATGGTCCGGGCGTCAGGTGGATGTCAGATGGATGCCGGAGATGGCTTAGAGAATGTTCTTGCTGTCAGATGGATGCTGGATGTCGGAGATGGCTTAGAAAATGGTCCTGCTGTCAGATGGATGCCGGAGATGTCTTAGAGAATGGTCTTGCTGTCAGATAGATGTCGGAGATGTCTTAGAGAATGGTCTTGCTGTCAGATGGATGCCGGAGATGTCTTAGAGAATGGTCTTGCTGTCAGATGGATGCCGGAGATGTCTTAGAGAATTGTGTAACAGTTCCAGCCGGAGCAAGAGAGTTTAGGACAGGGGTGATGTGGTTGACAACTCAGAACAAAGGTACCTGAATGCGTGCCAAGGTCACTCTCCATCTGGACACTATGCCAAGGTCACTCGCCGTCTCAACAAAGGAAAACGGAGTTGGAGCAAAGAATGTGGACAGGTAGGAACGGACCACTGGCGTTCCGATTTGAACAGTGGGGGGTGAGTGATAGACGGGACGGCAACGGAGCTTGCTGTGATAGATGAGTGACAGGGGTTCAGAGGAATTCGTTCAAATAACGACTGAATAGAGCCAACTCCCTGAGATCCATTGGTCAGCTCTGATACTGCTTGAGTGTATATAACACTAGACAAAGTTTAGCTCAGGCAGACTGGATGGAGACGGGATGAGAGCGAATGAGAGACTGTAGATAGGAGTCCGTTTAGCTCACCGATTTGATAGAGGAGCGATTGATAGACTGTTGTACGAATGTTAGTGATAGAACAGGATCGCTCAAATAGTCGTGTGAGTTTTGTATTAATAGATATTCTGAATGTGTGTTGTAAGCAGGGCACATTGTGAACGAGGTATGCCCAGATCGCCCGCCTGAGAGGATTTGAGTGAGGAAGAGTTTTTGATAAGGTGTGTTGAGGACGCAGTTAAATAGATGTGTGTGTGATGTGAGTACGGCAATAGAACTGGGTTTTGGGGTAGTTGGGAATTCCATCAAGATCTAATGCTTTAAATTTCCGCTTTAGTTTAATATTTATATTAACATATATATAATATAGGAATATTTAGTTAAGATGATATGTATTGTTTTGTGTTTGTAATTTCACTACTCATTTTCTGGTATGAGTATTATATAATAAATATGCCATATGCTGTATGCTATATTATCTGCTGTGTGTGGGCATGATTGATGTGGATGAGTGTGATAGTGTTCTAAGTTAGAATAACCCTAGGGCAAACAGTGGGATATGCTACAATGGTCCTGCTGTCAGATGGATGCCGGAGATGGCTTGGCTTCTTCTTCCGCTTGTTGTTCGCCACATTTTAAAAAAATGGACGTCCACACGTGAAGTCCAGTTCTAGATTCATGTTGTTGTGATGAGGAGTTCTTCAAGGCTTCCAAACAGCTTGGGGTGGATGTTCGTAACCCAGTGCTCAGTACGCTGCGTCTCCTGACTGCTAGACATACCAGGGAGACAGCCAGTAGCTGAAGGTGGATTCTGTCGAGGCTCAGAATCAGCACTGCCCCTTTCCTGGAGGGATTTCACAGTGCGAGCTCCTTATCGATTATTTTGAGACTTTTATGTAGAGGTAATAACACAAAATGTTGGCCGGTTTGCTTGGTCCCATGGCTGCTGGTGCGGCTTCTGGCCAGGTAATTAGATCTATAGCCCTTACTCTGTGGTGGAGTGTGCTCCACCTTCCCATCTGGCTGGGGGATCTGACTTGGTCTTAACCTCGTTTGCTGTCCCATCTTATTTCCCGCTGCCCAACCTTTGGTAAGATTACAGGGTATAACAGGATCCACCAAGGTGTAGGTGAGGTAGGCTTGGGCAGGAGAGACTATGAGACATATGAGTCTTCTATTCCCCAATCAATGCAATCATTTGACTATAATATAATTGTATTGCCCCGATTTTTAAAAGTTTTATTTCCTTTTTTAAAAATATTATTTGGTAATAAGAATTTGAAAAGTTAATCGCGAATGGAACGGCACTAAAGGACGGAAGAGATTAAAGTTTCAGATGGAGGGAGCCGCGGAGTTTAGCAAGTATTCCTGCATTTTGGAATAGGCGCACCTCCGCCAGTAGAAACTAGTGAGGCTAACATCTTCGTTTGGCTTCTGTCGTTCTCAATCTCCCGTTACCAAACCCTGAAAAGGTCTTAAGTAGCAGAATGTAGTCCAGAGAACGGAATGCATTGTGTCGTAGTTTATAGCTTGACTGCGATATTTGCACCTTTCGGTTAGTTACATCCGACTTCAGCAGGCATTTTTTTAGTACTGGGTTAGCAATTCCCACTTCGATCTCCTTGGCCAGTCTGCTCTGTTGCAGCATGTTATCCAGGATCACCACGTGGAAGGGTCATGGCAGCTCTGGTTCGCAACCCTGACGCTAGCAGTCAGCTATGGGTCGCTCATGCGCTGCACAGCATCTTGATCCCGTCCATCCATTCCACATCGTCTTTACCCTTGTTATGTCCATGTCGATCTTTCTTATCCATGTGTGTTCTGTCTTCCTTTATTTCTCTTACAATGGGGATTCCAGAACAGAGACTGTCTTGTAATGATATCAATTAGTTTTATTCAGTTCAGTTCAGGCCGTGACCTCTTGAGATCGTCTCGGCACCCCTGCTAACACCTCCACAAACCTGCGACTTCCCTTTCTGTCTGCGATTACTTTCTGTGCATCTTCGGGACGAAAGTTAGTCCATTCATGGATGTTGTCTTCCCTTTATTTTCTCTGCCTTCGCTTGCATTGTACTATGCCCTGAAGTATGGTCTTTGCAAGTCCATTGGACCTCAAGACATGGCCATACTAAATAAGCTTTCACATTTTGATCAGTGTGAGGTCATCGTACCGTAAACTTGTAATCTTGATTCTTCATCTTAATGTTTTCTTAATGTGCGTCTAATCTTACCCACATTCAGGATATTCAGGATAACATCTAAGAAAGAACATCTCCGCATCGACGGTCAACTGCAATGGATCCCCAGTGTACTCATGCCGTATTAGTGCAGTTTGACATTAATTTTCCAGTTCATCTCCTTACTTTTTTCACCCATATATAACATTGTCTATACATCCTCTATGCTTGTGAGACATGGACAGTTACCGCTGACCTTCAACGAAAGATACAGGCCTAGGAGATGAGATGTTTCCGAAGATTTTTAAACGTCACGTACAAAGATCGAGTTACAAATAAGGAAATACGAGATAGAATTATAACAGCAGTAGGGCCTTTTGAAGACCTCTTGGCAACTGTCAAAAGAAGGAAACTCGCTTGGTACGGTCACATATCGAGATCAAATGGTCTTGCAAATACTATCCTCAACGGAAAGGTGCATGGCAGACGACAAAGAGGCCGTCCCAAAAAGAGATGGGAGGACAACATAAAAGAATGGACCAATCTCTGACCAGAAGAGTCACATGCAGCGGCATCTGACAGAGAAGGGTGGCGTGGGGTTGTGAGGATGTCTTCATGTGTGCCCCAACGACCTCACCCGTTACATGATGACCCGACCTGAGCTGATATGACCAGATAACATTGTCTGACTCTTGAACGGCATCTATCATCTATTTCCTTCTTAAACTGCCAGTCCGTCTCAGGTTTGTCTGGTCGTCATACAGTTGATTCGGGGGTCAAGAGTGCACGAGTCATGGCAAGCCTCAAGGCCAGCGAACCAGACCTGCCAAGACCCTTCCACACCTCCACGTTGTGATCCTGGATAACATGCTGCAACAGAGCAGACTGGCTAAGGAGAAGAGAGCGAAAAGGGAATCCTAACCCGGTACTTAAAAAGCTGTAAACTGCTACTCAGCGCATTCCATTCTCCGGATAACATCATGCTACTTTCAAAGCTCTTTTCAAGGCTTGGTAGCGGAAGTGAGAGAACGAACAAAGAAGAAGAGGGAGAAGAAGAAGAAGAATTTCTACAGGATGGAACCGTTATAGGAAAAGCAAGTGCTGCCAGGGAGCCCTCGACAAATCTAAGAACAGAGCAACAGGCAATAATTGAAGCAGTCAAACTATTGGATGAAAAGGGGTTAATGGATAACAGAATAGTGTTCTTGTGTGACTGCAGGCCACACAAAGAGAACCACGAAATAATTTGGAAAGGGAACTGATATGCCAGCTAAACAAACTCTTAGACCACAATAAAATCACCCTCCAGTGGATTCCAGCTCACTGAGGCATACCTGGGAATGAATGGGCGGACAGGCTAGCGAGGGAGGGAAGACAAAGAGAACAATTCACCCACCCAGTGTCACTGCCAGAAGTCAAGGCAAACATTTAAAAAAAAATATAAACAACAGTGGATAGAGAGAACAAACAGTAAATACCCACAGGACCCAATCAATAGACTGAAAAGGAAACAGTATACCACAATTTTCCTTCTCAGAACAGGTCATTGCAGACTAAATGCACACATG
This sequence comes from Ariolimax columbianus, assembly GCA_036924085.1. Lineage (NCBI taxonomy): Eukaryota > Metazoa > Mollusca > Gastropoda > Stylommatophora > Arionidae > Ariolimax > Ariolimax columbianus. Next base: position 58,875,122 of record JAVGWX010000014.1, read on the forward strand.
CATAAAATGAAAGCAGCACAGACTGCACAATGTACAGAGAGGACCCCAGACTCCAGAACACATCCTGCAAACATGTCCACTGCACCAAGACTCCCGTGAGAAGACCTGGCTCGAGGAGAGAAACATACAAGACAAACTGTGGAGAACCATTGAGGACCTGCCACTGACGTGTCACTTCATGGATGCAGCCCATCTGGTGGCATAAAACGAGCATACGAAACCGAACGCAAAGAAGAAGAAGAAGAACGAACAAAGAAGAAGAAGAAGAAGAAGAAGAACGAACGAACAAAGAAGAAGAAGAACGAACGAACAAAGAAGAAGAAGAAGAACGAACAAAGAAGAAGAAGAAGAAGAATTTCTTCTGTGCCATAGTGTACTCTTCTTTGCCTGCCTGTTCTGATTTCACGTCATGCATCTGTTGCATGTACTTTAAGAATATCTTAGAATTTTCAGAAGAAAGTTTCCACATCCTGTTCAAATTATGCTATATTTCCTTCTGCTCTCGCTTTAAACTCATGACATCTCCTCTTAACATCTAGTTATCTAAGTTTGTAGGTCACAATTCTGTTTTATTTTGTTTAGTTTCTTGCATGGTGTTGGATGTTGCCTTGATGTGGTAGCGTTTTCTGTTACTCTCTTTATTTTCACTAGTTAATGGTCGCTTCGTATCTCTGGTCCTCTGAACACCTGCGTCCTTCGCGTACTTAAACTCACCTTTCCTCGCTATCGCATAATCAATTATGGATTTTTCGTTTCTTGGTTCATATTGTGTTTAGCCATGATTACGATTGGATCGGAACCTTGTGTTTGTAATAACACAGTTTTGTTTTCTGCAGTATTTCAGTGGTCGTTTTCGATCGTCATTTAGGGCATCTTCACCGAACCTACAAATCACTCCACCAAAGTCATTCCTAACTCTGGCGGTAAATTCTTCCAGGATGACCATTTCGTTTTGACAATCGTTAACGGTCTTTTGAAGAAGCTCAAAGAATTCCATATCTATCCTCTTCATTTGATGCATATACATGACTACATCGATTTTACTGGCTTTCCTTGTCGGCTAAGCAACATCAGTCGTTCTGAAATAAATGTCCGTTCTTTTCCGTTTGGTTCCTGCCCATAATACAGCCCACCCCATCCCTAGCCGTTTCAGTTGTGGACGCTCTACTGCAGAGGGGCATGTTTACGTCACAGTTCAGGAAACCTTGCCCCTTTCTTTGGTTCTGTAAACGACAGGACGCTCAATTTAACACTTCTTCTTCTTCTTAGACATCTTTCGTTCTCAGTCTCCGGCTACCAAGCCCTGAACGTTCTCTATCTCCCACTACCAAGCCCTGAACGTTCTCAATCTCCGGCTACCAAGCCCTGAACGTTCTCAATCTCCCGATACCAAGCCCTGGACGTTCTCAATCTCCCACTACCAAGTCCTGGACGTTCTCAATCTCCGGCTACCAAGCCCTGAGAAAAACTTTGCACGTAGCGGGTGTAATCTGGAGAACGGAATGGGCTGTGTCGTCGTAGATTACAGCTTGACTGCGAAATGTGCACCTTTAAGTCCGACACATTCGACTTCATCGTGCCATTTTTTGTCTACTGAGTTAGCCTTCCATGTTCGATCCATTCTCCTTAGCTAATCTGCTCTGTTGCAGCCTATTATCCAGGATCACCGCGTGGAGGTGGGTCTTATCCTCTCTGGGTCGCTGGCCCTGACGCTAGCAAACAGCTCTGGGTCGCTGGCCCTGACGCTAGCAGTCAGCTATGGATCGCTGGCCCTGACGCTAGCAGTCAGCTCTGGGTCGCTGGGCCTGACTCTAGCATTCAGCTCTGGGTCGCTGGCCCTGACGCTAGCAGTCAGCTATGGATCGCTGGCCCTGACGCTAGCAGTCAGCTCTGGGTCGCTGGGCCTGACGCTAGCATTCAGCTCTGGGTCGCTGGCCCTGACGCTAGCAGTCAGCTATGGGTCGCTGACCACTGACCACTGCAGCTCATGTGATGCTCATCCCTTTTTGCATTTCATGCTCCGTTAACTGTGGTCCTTACTTCTTGCCGGTTTGCGTCTTTAAGATCAGTCAGGTTTTCTCAGTTCCTTTTTGCAATCATTTTTACGACATCCTAATTAGCCTGTTGCGTCTCTGCACAGTAGAAGTACTACCTCCTTACGACATGCAAACATACCCGTCGGTTTGATTCCACTCAGGTCTATTTAGTATTCGCAGTAACCTCCAAATTAAGGGGCCGTTCAGGCATCAGCAACCGCGTTGACGCGCCTGGTAGAAGGGTAGGCTTGTAGGCATGCAGAACAAGAAAAACAACGAACAAGCAAAATAACCAATTTTACTAAACGGGTTTCTGCGCAGAATAGAAGGATTGAAAAAACGTGATAGGATCACTAAAGTGGAACTGATGGACAGAACCAGACAGAAAAGAAGGATTGAAATGGCGTGATAGGATCACTGAAGTGGAACTGATGGACAGAATCAGACATATGTAAGTGGCAGATGGCGTGAGGAGATTACGCTGATAACGCACATTAAGGAAGCCATCTAATTGGTTGTTAGTTGTCCACCACAAGCGATTATAACGAAATCATCAGGCGGTTTTGTCGGGATGATGTAACTTGAGCTGTAGTTGGATTAAAGTGAGTAAGAAGCTGCGCTTGTCACCAACATCACTCTATCGTCATCAGCTACATTGTACCAGTGGCAAGACATACGTCGATACTTTTTTCTTCTTCTTCTTCTTCTTCTTCTTCTTCTTCGTATGTTGTCATACGTCAACTTGAATTTGTTCGAAAAAAGCAGCTGTAATCATGAGGCTGTCGACACTGCCATAGAGCTTGTCTAGTGTTGGCTCTGGTGATGGCCACATGTGCATTCTCTGGTCCTCGAATGTCGGGCAATTTTGCAGCAGATGTTCAGCGATCATTTTCCCTGTACCACAGGTGCATTCGTCAGTGCCACCTATCTTCAGTTTATTTAATAGATGGTACCTCAGTCTGTTGTGGCATGTGCGGAGTTTGAAGACAACGACCTGCTCTGTTCTGTTCAACTGGTAATATGCATCATTTTTTTCTGTAGCCAGTATGTTCTGTTTCCCATTTGGCCATGTATCTGGCCCTAATAAACCTTTTGGACTCTTCGTAGGTCACACTAGAATCTGGTTGCGGTAGTCTTGCACCTTCTTTTGCCAGTCTGTCTGCCTCCTCGTTGCCTTGGATGTTGCAGTGGGATGGAACCCACTGTACCACTACTCTTTTTGGTGCGGACTGCTGGCATAGTTGACAGAGTACTGCTCTTAAATCATTAAGTTCAGTATTTTTCTGGCTTTTTATTGCTGTAACCATGGCCAGGGCATCTGTAAACAGGACTATCTGGCTTTCATTGCTTTCGCCTGTCAGCATTGCTTTTACTGCAGCCTTCAGTACCTCTGCCTCTGCTCTGAAATTGCTTGAGAATTTTCCAGTTGCCACTGCCAGTGTTATTTTTCTACCATTTGTTAGGCTCAGGAATACCCCTCCCTCTCCATTCTGTGTTGTGTTTGTTACAGAACCGCCGGTGTATGCATGGATCCAGTCCATGCTTGGGTAGTTTTCCGCTATGTACCTCAGGGTTATGTCTCTTCTTTCTTTTTCAGTCTGGCTGTTCTTGTTTCCAATACCTGGTATATTTTCTACCACCTCCGGAATGAAATGCTACTTCCATGTGGGTTTGCATACAGTAGGAATGGGCTTTGGTGTTGTTATGGTGTTCATAGGGTCTTCGCTCATCTTTGCTTTGGCTATTTCTGTAAAGTTTCTCCGCTTTAGTTTCCCTTTTCCAAATCTATTTAGTCTCTAATGCATTGGATGGTCTGTCAGTCTTCTTAGTTTCTCTGCTTGCTGCTGGGCTCTGCAGTCTCTTCTGTCGGTCATGGATTGCAGATTTGTAATCTTTTCAAGTTCTACAATTGGCGCTGACTTCATGCCTCCTATTATAACTCTCATGACTTGGTTTTTGAGTTTGCTAATTTTATCAAAGTTCGTCTTTGCTGCTGTTGCCCATGCCGCAATGCCATACTCGAGAACTGGTATCACTCTTCCAGTGTACAGTTTCTTGAGTATTCTTTCATCTGCTCCCCAGCTTGTGCCAGCAAGTTTCCTCATGATTGCCATTCTTTGTCTTGCTCTTGATCTAACTTTTCCATGTCATGCGCCGATCAAATGTGACGCCCAAGTAGTTTGGGTTGTCGTTTGGTCGCAGATATTTGCCGTTAAGACTTATCTATGATAATCTAACTTGTCTGAAACCCACACGAGACAGCGGACGTTATCCAGCCAAATTGTGATGATGATAAAGATGCATATCACAAACATGCCATCAAAGGCAAGGACAACTTTATAACTTGTCCACCCATCATTGCTTGTTACTCATTTGCTAATATACTAAAACACTAGAGCTAATTAGACCCGTGTCCTGTTAGGCGCCATCCATGCTGCGCCAAGCCACGTCGGTGGTATGCTATGTCACACAGTTAGTGGCCTCTTACAACATGTTCTCTGTGAGGCAGTGGTAATATTCATGTCATTGTTATACACAAAGATCCCGGCGGACCATGTCTTAACTTAACGTTTTTATACTGGTTTAGAAGACTCATCAGAGTATGTAGACAACCAGTCACATATGCATTATCCTGCATTAAAAGCTATGCACATCCAATCTTTTCTTAAATGCATTAACTGTCTCTGCCTCCACCACCTCCTGGAGTAATGCATTCCAAACATTCACCACTCTCTGACTAAAAAATATTTTATAATATCCAATCTGGACCTTTCTTTAGTTAATTTGTATATGTGCCCTCTTGTTCTCGTTGGTGGTTGTATTTTGAAGGAAAAAAAACTTGTTATAGTCTAATTTAACCTTTCCTGTGATTATTTAATCATAAAACCTGTATTAAGTCACTTCCAAATCTTCTCTTTTCTAGACGCTGTAGGCCAAACCTGAATTCATGAATCTGTAATCAACAGACTATATGAATTTGGAAACAAGCATAGGTCGATTAAAGACAGTTGCTTACGTTGACCCGATCAGAAATGTTTACAACCAGCGACATACTGGACTAACCAATATCTTCAATTATCTGTCACAGCCTGAGCGCCTATGAGTTTACCCGGAGTGCAGTGATGTTAAATCAGCACAACTGTATCTTTGAACCTGTATTTTTAATATACAAAACTAGAAATGACCATTATTACACTAGTTAGACCTTGTCGACAAAGTAAATTATGCTTTAATTGAAGATTTGCCCAGAAATTTATATTTGATATTTTTGGCCGTTGGGAACGTCTCGCTTTCGGATTGAATGCATTGCGCATGCGCAATTACACGACGAGGTCGGAACGGATGCTGATGTCTGACGATCTTCCGTAGAAAACCCATTTCGATTATATTCATTATATACAATGGCCAACAAAGAACAGGCTCTGCTTTTAGACCCACCAGGGGAATTACGTTTCAAGGGTATGTATTTTTCAAGTTTTGTTTCTGAAGTGATGATTCATTTGCGGGTCTGAATTGAGAAACGTCGCCCATCAAATCCTAAGCTTGCACATTTTCCTTCAGAAGACCAGTTCCGGTGCTTCATGATTGTTACCGAAGGCCGAAGGATATATTTATATTATTATTACTTTTAATATTTCCTAACCTCAATAAATCTGCAGTTTCTGTTAGTTTTTGAAGTAATTAGATGCATTATGTGTTCTATGTTTTTAGTTTTCGTCATTACAAACACCGATTTGCCAAATCCAACTGGACAGACATGAAGACGTTTTTTTGAAGACAATAGCAGCCTAAGCAGGTTAAGTTTGTATCACTCAGTTTGAATGGGAAGGGCCCTATGGCCTACGCGAGTGTAGTGTAGAAGACAGTGAGTTATTATGACTCATGGCGAATCGCTTAAAACTAACACATAAAACCGCGTAGTGTGCACCTGTTGTGTATACCGTAGTATCAATAATTGCAACTCCTTACTTACTGAAGAATAATTGTATTTATTAATAGTTTTTGTCGTCATGTTGTGTTCATTGAATAATTCAAGAGTTGAGTTGTCCAAAGTCCACTACTAACTACTTGACTACACTCTACACTAGTTACTACTCACTGCTGCAGTACTAGGATTAATCACTGCTTTCAGTTTTAGTTTATTAATGTTTTTAAAATGTAGGGACAGTGGATTAGTATTGGACAGAAAGAAGATCCAACATGGAATGTCCTCACTGAGGTAGATGCACAAAGACAAATATTGAATAAATACAAAAATGAGTTATCAGTTGACTGGGACACAATATACGACATGAAAATCTACTACAGAAGATTCTAGAGAGCAAGATCCACGAGGAAAGAACGGGACGGCCGATACTCGCCATAACTTCTTAGGGATGCACAGACCTATGTTGAAATGAAGAGAGCTGCATAGGATAGGGTCAAAGGGAGAGACATACTCAGGCAACCTTACAACCAGTTTCAGTGCTGATCAACCAGAGGATAGGGTCAAATGGAGAGACATACTTAGGCAACCTTACAACCAGTTTCAGTGCTGATCAACCAGAGGATAGGGTCAATGGAGAGACATACTCAGACAACCTTACAACCAGTTTCAGTACTGATCAACCAGAGGATAGGGTCAAATGGAGAGACATAGTCAGGCAACCTTACAACCAGTTTCAGTACTGATCAACCAGAGGATAGGGTCAAATGGAGAGACATACTCAGACAACCTTACAACCAGTTTCAGTACTGATCAACCAGCGGATATGGTCAAATGGAGAGACATAGTCAGGCAACCTTACAACCAGTTTCAGTACTGATCAACCAGAGGATAGGGTCAAATGGAGAGACATAGTCAGGCAACCTTACAACCAGTTTCAGTACTGATCAACCAGAGGATAGGGTCAAATGGAGAGACATACTCAGGCAACCTTACAACCAGTTTCAGTACTGATCAACCAGAGGATAGGGTCAAATGGAGAGACATACTCAGGCAACCTTACAACCAGTTTCAGTACGGATCAACCAGATGATGATGATTCTAGGTTAGTTAGTCAACCAGTTGTCTGTCTTATTATTCATGTCCTTGTCACCCTTTACAAGACACATGCGCCAAAGCTCTTTGTTGTTTTCACATGCAGTAAATGATGCAGAAGTGGTTTCTGTATTTAAAAAACAAAGGAAGTAGAATATTCTTTGCAGAACATCGCTTCTTACAACCGCCAACCTTAACTGAAATTTATTTTACTGGTTTAGAAGGATCTACAGTCTGTATACAACCAGTTTATTTCACTCCACGGATGCTGAAAATACTGTAAGCATCCAATCTATTTTTGAATGCATTAACTGTCTCTGCTTTCACTAGAATCCTGCGGCAATGCATTCCAAGAATTCACCACTCTCTGACTAAAAATATATTTTCTAATATCTAATCTGGACCCGTCTTTAAACAATTTGAAGCTGTGCCCTCTTGTTCTTGTAGCTGGTTGTACTTTGAAAAACTTGGTATAGTCTAATTTATCCTTTCCATCATTTAATTTATACACATATTACTTCACCTCGAATTCTTCTTTGTTCGAGACACTGAAGACCAGTTTTTTTTTAGTCTTTCCTCATAACTATAATTCTGAAACCACACAATAGTTTTTGTAGCTCTTCTTTGTATCCTTTCCAGCATGTTTAGATCCACTCTATGATATGGACTCCGCGCCTGAACACAGTACTCTAATTTAGGTCTTACCAATGATTTATATAGTTTGACTATTTGGCGTACACGTTGTTGGATAGGACGTCACTACTGATTGCGCACCGTCATTGGTTGGTGGTTAATGGTCCCTCACTTAGACCTACAGGTGTGGGCGCTGGTCAGCAGCGGCGTCTTCTAGTCTACGCATAGGGGCTGCTGCTGTCGAGAGGTACGACATTTGCCTCTCAAATCGTCAAGGAAACGGTGGGCGATCGGCTCCCACAAGTTTCAAGCAACCCCTAGTCTCACGGTTTGCATGACCTGAATGTTTGCATCTTGAGCTACTTTCAGTCGTCTTGATTGTATGTCTTGCTACTGGTTCCTGGTAACTCAGGATGAAAGAGTGAGATTGATGAACAGCGCAGCTTTTTTCTCACTAGAATCCAAATTCAGCGCAAGTTACATCTTCAGGATGAAAGAGTGAGATTGATGAACAGCGCAGCTTTTTTCTCACTAGAATCCAAATTCAGCGCAAGTTACATCTTCAGGATGAAAGAGTGAGATTGATGAACAGCGCAGCTTTTTTCTCACTAGAATCCAAATTCAGCGCAAGTTACATCTTCAGGATGAAAGAGTGAGATTGATGAACAGCGCAGCTTTTTTCTCACTAGAATCCAAATTCAGCGCAAGTTACATCTTCAGGATGAAAGAGTGAGATTGATGAACAGCGCAGCTTTTTTCTCACTAGAATCCAAATTCAGCGCAAGTTACATCTTCAGGATGAAAGAGTGAGATTGATGAACAGCGCAGCTTTTTTCTCACTAGAATCCAAATTCAGCGCAAGTTACATCTTCAGGATGAGGACAGTCTGATGTTGTTGCTACCTTCGCTTGCAATCGACAACTTACTTACTTACTAAGTTTCTTGGCAAGTGTGCAGTACGATAGGTTGCCAGTACTTTCTGTATGTGGAGTGACAAAACCCCATGTCTGTCAAACTGAACACGAGCGTGATTCAAACCTGGTCTGTTGGGATAGTGAAATGGACGCTTGCCCCCTAGGCCACAGCCTCTGGTGTCTGTATTAGCAATTTGAAATACATGATAAAGTTGCATGCATCAGTGCAGGCTCATGCACTCACCCCTGTTTAGTTGCCTACATGCTCCGGAGACTTCGGGGGCCTATTTGATCACCAATGTCCGCATGGGTAAATGTGATGGTTGCGTAGTTCATACGTGCTTGTCACTTCAACAAGATACGGTTAGAATGTCTATTAAAAAACCATTATTAGAAATGCAGGGTTGGTTTTGGTAGCAATTTGTTTTATCCAATGAGATTGCTAGCCATATGCATAACTTTCTTTAGTAATTTTTTACAGAATGTGGGGAAGGTTATTGTTCATTTATTAAAATAAAAATTCCATCACATCATATGACGTATAGGAAAAATGGTGTTAGACGCATACTATTTTGTGACCCACAGCACACAGGGGATGATGTGGCCTTTACTTCCCAGAATTTTTCTGATACTCAATTTCTGGGGCAAGATAGTCCTGTTTACAGATGCCCTGGCCGTAGTTACAGCACTAAAAAGCCAGAAAATACTGAACTTTAAGAGCAGTACTCTGTCAACTATGCCAGCAGTCCACACCAAAAAGAGTAGGGGTACAGTGGGTCCCATCCCACTATAACATCCAAGGCAACGAGGAGGCAGACAGACTGGCAAAAGAAGGTGCAAGACTACCACAACCAGATTCTAGTGTGACCTACGAAGAGTCCAAACGGCTCATTAGGGCCAGATACATGGCCAAATGGGAAACAGAACATACTGGCTACAGAAAAAACGATGCCTACTACCAGCTGAACAGAAGAGAGCAGGTCGTGGTCTTCAGGCTCCGCACGGGCCACAACAGACTGAGGTACCATCTATTCAATAAATTGAAGATAGATGGCACTGACGAACGCACCTGTAGTACAGGGAAAATGACCGCTGAACACTTGCTGCAAAATTGCACGACATACGAGGACCAGAGAAAGCACATATGTGGCCATCACCAGTGGCAACACAAGACAAAGCTCTATGGCAGTGTCGACAGCCTCAGGATGATAGCTGCTTTCTTCGAACAAATACAAGTTGATGTCTGTCAGCGTACGAAGAAGAAGAAGAATTTCTGAGGCTGGGTTGCCCGCGGGAGTCGGTTTGCGATCAGGAAAAAATCCTGCACCAACTGGGGATTGAACCGGGACCCCCCTTGTTGTTGATCTAATGCCAGCTATAAATTCAACACAGTGCAAATTGAGTTGATTCTTGTGTGTTGCAAAATAATGGAAATATCATGGAATGCATGGAAATAAGAAGGTAGATAGGCCTACAATAGAAGAGGCAAGCAAAGCACAAACAAGAAAGGACAACATGGAAAAGTCAATAAAAAGATTAAAAAAACATTCTAAGAGACAGATTGGACAAATATCATTAGTCTGAAATAGAAGCATACCATTCCTTGTCAAGACGAGATCAAGTGACAACATTCAGACTGTGGACTCAGGTATTGGTCCAACAATTGACAAATGTAACTCACAGACATGTACCAATGTGGTGATGGCAGACAGACATGTGCCAATGTGGTGATGGAAGACAGACATGTGCCAATGTGGTGATGGCAGACAGACATGTACCAATGTGGGGATGGCAGACAGACATGAGCCAATGTGGTGATGGCAGACAGACATGTGCCAATGTGGGGATGGCAGACAGACATGTGCCAATGTGGTGATGGCAGACAGACATGTACCAATGTGGGGATGGAAGACAGACATGTACCAATGTGGGGATGGCAGACAGACATGTGCCAATGTGGTGATGGCAGACAGACATGTACCAATGTGGGGATGGCAGACAGACATGTGCCAATGTGGTGATGGAAGATAGACATGTGCCAATGTGGTGATGGCAGACAGACATGTGCCAATGTGGTGATGGCAGACAGACATGTACCAATGTGGTGATGGCAGACAGACATGTGCCAATGTGGTGATGGAAGACAGACATGTGCCAATGTGGTGATGGCAGACAGACATGTGCCAATGTGGTGATGGCAGACAGACATGTACCAATGTGGTGATGGCAGACAGACATGTGCCAATGTGGTGATGGAAGACAGACATGTGCCAATGTGGTGATGGCAGACAGACATGTGCCAATGTGGGGATGGCAGACAGACATGAGCCAATGTGGTGATGGCAGACAGACATGAGCCAATGTGGTGATGGCAGACAGACATGTGCCAATGTGGTGATGGCAGACAGACATATGCCAATGTGGGGATGGCAGACAGACATGAGCCAATGTGGTGATGGCAGACAGACATGTGCCAATGGGGGGATGGCAGACAGACATGTGCCAATGTGGTGATGGCAGACAGACATGTGGTGATGGCAGACAGACATGTACCAATGTTGGGATGGCAGACAGACATGAGCCAATGTGGTGATGGCAGACAGACATGTGCCAATGTGGTGATGGCAGACAGACATGTACCAATGTTGGGATGGCAGACAGACATGTGCCAATGTGGGGATGGCAGACACACATGAGCCAATGCGGTGATGGCAGACAGACATGTGCCAATGTGGTGATGGCAGACAGACATGTACCAATGTTGGGATGGCAGACAGACATGTACCAATGTGGTGATGGCAGACAGACATGAGCCAATGTGGTGATGGCAGACAGACATGAGCCAATGTGGTGATGGCAGACAGACATGTGCCAATGTGGTGATGGCAGACAGACATATGCCAATGTGGGGATGGCAGACAGACATGAGCCAATGTGGTGATGGCAGACAGACATGTGCCAATGGGGGGATGGCAGACAGACATGTGCCAATGTGGTGATGGCAGACAGACATGTGGTGATGGCAGACAGACATGTACCAATGTTGGGATGGCAGACAGACATGAGCCAATGTGGTGATGGCAGACAGACATGTGCCAATGTGGTGATGGCAGACAGACATGTACCAATGTTGGGATGGCAGACAGACATGTGCCAATGTGGGGATGGCAGACACACATGAGCCAATGCGGTGATGGCAGACAGACATGTGCCAATGTGGTGATGGCAGACAGACATGTACCAATGTTGGGATGGCAGACAGACATGTGGATCCAAGTATGTTGGTGACAAAGGAACAGGATGGTGCTTCCCAATCCAATTAAGGACTAAACTGGCGAGACTTAATCATCATCATTGAGGTCTTCTGAAGGACATAACTTCAGAGCATTTCCTCAACACAGGATCAATGTCACCTCTCTTACTTCGACCTTGTGGCCTGCCTCTCTCAGGACGTCTCGGCTCGACAGCTTTTGCACCTGTCCAGGAAATCAGAGGTGGACATAGACTGCACCTCTATTTGTAGTCGTCCCGGGACTGCCCACGCTATACCTAGCTAAGATATATGAACCTCCATTCCATCTGCTCTGCATGCTGATTGGGATTCTGCCTTCTGCTATCAACCATGGTCATGAGATGGTATGTTTCCTTTCCTTACACAGAGAAGCGATCGTACCAAGAAAAAACCTAGTGTCTGCCAAACTGAATACTGAGATTCATATTTTCTTTCTGCATATTTCATACTGTAGTAAAATAGTAAATGAACATTTAAATTTGTTTTTGGTTTTGTTTCATCTTCATTAATTCTTCCCAACAATCAACGCCAAAATCAATAAACTTTCTTTGATAGTTCTTCTTCCATTTTCAGGGCCTTTTACAGATGTTGTCACAGCAGATTTAATACTGACAAACCCTACAGACAAACGAATATGTTTCAAAGTGAAGACGACGGCACCGAAACGATACTGTGTTCGCCCGAACAGTGGCATTCTTGAACCACAAAAGTCTATATCGGTGGCAGGTTAGTGGCTGGGGTTCAAATCTTTAGACAAACTGCTTTCTCAGTACTGGGAGCTAAATTTAAATTACAGTAGGTCCTTGTTTTACAACAGCTCAGTTTATGTCGTTTCACTGTTTTGATTTCTGTCAAATTTATGTTGTTTAGGCTGGCCGGCAGTTCGTGCGTTGTGTCGTGCCAGTCAATTGCCAAACTCTTTGTCTAATGTGTTATGTTGTAGGTCTCATGATGTATGGGTCATATTGTATGGCTCATGTTGTATGTGTTATGTTGTGCTGTATATGTTAACGTTTATGTTGAATGTGTTATGTTGTATGGCTCATGCTGTATGGGTCATATTGTATGGCTCATGTTGTATGTGTTATGTTGTGCTGTATATGTTAACGTTTATGTTGAATGTGTTATGTTGTATGGCTCATGTTGTATGTGTTATGTTGTGCTGTATATGTTAACGTTTATGTTGAATGTGTTATGTTGTATGGCTCATGTTGTATGTGTTATGTTGTGCTGTATATGTTAACGTTTATGTTGAATGTGTTATGTTGTATGGCTCATGTTGTATGTGTTATGTTGTGCTTCTTGTGCTGTATATGTTAACGTTTATGTTGAATGTGTTATGTTGTATGGCTCATGTTGTATGTGTTATGTTGTGCTTCTTGTGCTGTATATGTTAACGTTTATGTTGAATGTGTTATGTTGTATGGCTCATGTTGTATGTGTTATGTTGTGCTTCTTGTGCTGTATATGTTAACGTTTATGTTGAATGTGTTATGTTGTATGGCTCATGTTGTATGTGTTATGTTGTGCTTCTTGTGCTGTATATGTTAACGTTTATGTTGAATGTGTTATGTTGTATGGCTCTTGTCATGATGCATGTGTTACATTGTATGCTGTAAATCTGATGTTATGTTGTAAATCTGATGTTGTTATGCTGTAAATATGATCATGCAGAGTTGTTATTAATGTGTTACAATGCATATCTGATATTCTGAGACTTGCTAATGTGGTAGACCTTCACCCTCTTAACTGTAGTGCAGTGGGAGACTTCTCAATAGGCTCACTTCTATGAGAATAGTGCTGATATCACCTCTTTGACCAGGCTGTTGTTACACAGCTTGCTTCAGGAGCAGGGAAAAGACATCCAGGAGGATCCTGGTCAGGATGTTTTACCCGACCTTTGGTTTTTGACACTAGTCTTGACTTCCTGTTATCTTGTACACATAGGAGGAACAAGTTGATCCTAATGTCACATATTCTGCTCAAAGAAAAATTAGAGCAGTTACTTTTTGATATCCTCTTGGACATGTAGTGCAGTGAATGAGCTGACAGCAGCCAGCGACCCATATGAGGGGTGTTCAATTCAAATCATAACTTTTTTTTGTAATGACAAAAAAACTACACTTTCAAGTTGTCAAAATGCTATTTATTTTTCGAGATAAATCTCCTGCAACGTTTATGCACTTATCACAACGTTTATGTAATTGCTTGAAAAGCTTCAGCGTAGAAAGATTTGTCAGTATGTCTGAACCAATCCAGGACAGCCTGTTCCACTTCGTCATCAGTGCTGAAATGCTGACCTTTCAGGAATTCTATTAGTGGTCCAAATAGGTGGAAATCGCTTAGAACGAGGTCTGGGCTGTAAGGTGAATGTGGCAACACCTCCCAGTCGAGTTGCTGCAGATGGCACATATTGCGGTGAACTGTATGAGGTCAAGTTTTATTTTACAGGAGCAAGACACTCTTTAGGATCAAACCAATCCGTTTTTTCCACAGACGTTATGCACATCATTCAAAATACGTATGTACTGTTTACTGTTAGTTGCACCAGTTGTAGAAAATCAACATCCAGGTTCCACAATCTGGATATTTACAAGAATGACAGGTGGGTTGAGAGCCACTACAGCCAGGATCATCATTCACGAATGTACAGCCTTCTCTAAAAGTTTACAACATTCAAATGTCTTACTGCGGCTAAATGTCCCATCACCCACTGTATAGGGATTGCAGTATTCTGTAAATTTCTGCAGGTTTCATGCCCTCTTTCACAAGAAACTTCATCACAACTCATGTTCCATGCAAGCACTAACAGTGTTGTTTGCCATTTGTATTTATCAGTCACGTGACTGGCCCATGGCAAGTGGGCCACCTAGCAGTAATAGGACACAAGTGGGCCACCTAGCAGTAATAGGACACAAGTGGGCCACCTAGCAGTAATAGGACACAAGTGGGCCACCTAGCAGTAAAAGGACACAAGTGGCTGCTTCCATCCAGATCCTATTTTGCCTCCAAGTAACGAACCTGGAAACAATGCACTAGTGTACTCTGGCAGAGAGAACAGTGAGAAGGCAAACCCTGTACCCAAAATAGTCTGCCGAAACCGGACATGTCAGGCTGAAATGCTCGGATATCGCAGCCTCACTGTAAACTTTGTCACAATGTCCTATTCAGAATGAACACAGAAGAAGAATATTCTGTTACTTAGGTTACTATTTGAGTCCTTCTCGACCTCAAATATTACCTGTCTCCTCCGAGGGTTTTACTCGTTCTATTTCGTCATTCTATTTCTTAAATTGGATACACGGTTTTTTATTTCTGGTAGTGATGCTCCAGCCATTCGACTATGATCCAAATGAAAAGAACAAGCACAAGTTTATGGTGCAGTCTATGTATGCTCCGGATATTGTTGGGGACAGCCAAGAGAATTTGGTAAGTTACAATCACTGCATAGAATCATTCATATCAATTTGATAGTTTTTGTCTTATGTGTCTGCGGTTAATCTTTCTGTTTAGTTTAGTCGAAGAATCAAGGTCATTGCACACGGTTTTACCCATAATTGCTCTGTTGGCCTCCATATTTTTGGAGAATCTCAGTGCACGAACTTTGTAGCACCGGTGAGGATCCCGTAATAGAATGGGTAGAATGGGTTTTTATTAAAACAAAATGTAAAATTTTGCCAGGGTAGTGACCGTTAAGCTTTCTCTTTTTGATTTCCAACTGCCGAGGGATTTTTAACGGGCGTCCTATCTTTACTACCCAGATATCTGGGGGAAAACAAGAAAGTCCCCATAAAAAAATCCTGGTCTCCACCGTGATTTGAACCCGCAACCTCCAGTAACCGAGGCCGACGTCTTACCTTGAGACCACCTTAGTCCTCTTTCTTTGTCCTACTGCTTTTGGCATGAGGCATACCAGAGAAGCGGGATGTGTAGATTTTTTGTTATCGCCAGGTGGGAGACTTGTACTTCGTTAGGTACAGCTAACTGAGTGTGTCAGAGACACCTGTAATTCCCCTATATTGAGGTCGGTCCCTTACATGTGAACTGGAGACCTTCATATGATATGCTCTAGCAGCAGGCTGGTCATAATGCATTCTGACTAAATGACCAAACTACTCGATTATTTTTAGTGTCAATGTAGGCACTAATGTGAATGATGTCTACCTCAGCGTGGTGTTGCTTATTGGGTCATGTATTGTCTTTCCGGCTGTATTTCTCGCACAGTGCATCTCACAGCTCTGGATCTTACTCTTGTATGTTTCTAGTAAGGACCAAGATTGATGTTGATAACACAATAAAGGAATAAACAGTGCATGTATCAGCCTCCTCTTAGTTGAAAGAAGCACTCTGGGGTGGTTCAAAATTGGTGCAGTTTGAAAGTGGACACTGTTCACCTTCTATATTCTGTGTGCGATCTCTCTCTGTCCACTCTGCCGTCATCATACCACCTAGGTGTTTCAAATCCATAACCTGCTTGATACTTTTGTCACTGATGTGGAAACTTCTCTGCATGTGTTCGCTCGATATCATCATAGTCTCTGTCTTGACTATTTTGATCTTCATGTCATATTCGTCACAAGGTGGTGTTGTATGTCTTCTCCATTTTGGTAAAAGTTGGCTTGATCATCAGTGAACAAGTTACATTTAGGGACTCCTCGTGGGGGTTAGCCAACTGTGTGGCTTTATATAAATTATGAATTATCTATATAAATTATGAATTATCTATATAAATTATGAATTATCTATATAAATTATGAATTATCTATATAAATTATGAATTATCTATATAAATTATGAATTATCTATATAAATTATGAATTATCTATATAAATTATGAATTATCTATATAAATTATGAATTATCTATATAAATTATGAATAAAAGTGGAGAAAGAACACAATCTTGTCGTACACCAGTCAGCACTGAAAACCTGTCTGTCATACTGACATTTGTTTATATTTTAGCTATACCTAACGAAATGTTTATATTTTGGGTAATTAATGGTGAATAATAATAATAATAGTTACCTATAACAAGTGAAGACGGCAGCAGCATCAGACTTGTGTTGTGAAATGTGTTATCTTATGGCTGGAAAGGCATACTCAGCCACATTTGGGACACACACGTGGGGAGTTGTTTGAAGAGTCGTGTTGTGTTTTTTAATTTTTGGGCAGCACACTTTTGCTGAGCCTCCGTGATGGCTTTTCGCTCTGTGATCTAAGCACGCCAGGTGGTACAGTTTTGTGCAAGCAACTCCCAGGTGATGACATCAATATCGGAGCATTTCAGAGACACTTTCTGTAGCGTTCTTCTATATCTCTCCCCCCATCCCCCCATGAGGGGAGCATTTGCCCACTGTGAGCTGACCATATAACAGCTGTTTGTGGATGTACTCATCTGGCATACGAACAGCATGTCTCGTCCATATTATCTGAGATATTTACAGAAGTGTATGGATGCTCAACATATTGATCTTGCTAAGAATTTCAGAGTTAGGCCTATTGTCCTGCCACCTGATCCTGAGGCACTATACAGACAGCTCAAGTGAAAATGATTTAACTGTCTGGCACGTCTGCTATAAACTGTCTGTGTTTCACAGACATGCAGCCGATGTACAGCTAAGGGTATGTAACCAAGGATAACATATCCAGACTGCAGACCTTCAGCAAGAGATGCCTGTGTTGTATACATAGTATTCGATTAACTTGTTTACCTTTTTGGCACAATGTTAAGTGTTGACCACCACTGCAGCTGGCCTGTTTACAGGAAGTCTGTTTTCAAACATTTGCAGTCTTTCACCTTTTCGCTTTAATGTGTAGTATAGGTTTTCCACTGCAGCTAGTCCCTTTACAGGAAGCCTGTATCCGAGTTTTTACAGCGGCAATGTTTTTGTACATGATGAGTACACAACCCTCTTTAGTGATCTTTTGTGACATACTTGTTTGATGGACAGAGATAACACAAATCTGTGCAAATAATCAATATAATTGTAGAAAGTGGATGAATAAGTAGAGATGGAATAGGTGTGATGGATAACTGAAGATGGAATAGGTGTGATGGATAACTGAAGATGGAATAGTTGTGATGGATAACTGAAGATGGAATAGTTGTGATGGATAACTGAAGATGGAATAGTTGTGATGGATAACTGAAGATGGAATAGTTGTGATGGATAACTGAAGATGGAATAGTTGTGATGGATAACTGAAGATGGAATAGTTGTGATGGATAACTGAAGATGGAATAGTTGTGATGGATAACTGAAGATGGAATAGGTGTGATGGATAACTGAAGATGGAATAGTTGTGATGGATAACTGAAGATGGAATAGTTGTGATGGATAACTGAAGATGGAATAGTTGTGATGGATAACTGAAGATGGAATAGGTGTGATGGATAACTGAAGATGGAATAGTTGTGATGGATAACTGAAGATGGAATAGTTGTGATGGATAACTGAAGATGGAATAGTTGTGATGGATAACTGAAGATGGAATAGTTGTGATGGATAACTGAAGATGGAATAGTTGTGATGGATAACTGAAGATGGAATAGTTGTGATGGATAACTGAAGATGGAATAGTTGTGATGGATACATAGAGATGAAGTATGATGGATAAATAAATGACCTTTTTTGTCAATGCAGACGGTCACGAAGCAGGTATGTCTTTTCACTGGATGGGTCTTTTCTCCTTTCGGCGTATAAGATTATTTTTGAGTTCCTCTCTGTGAGTAGCTTCAAATGTTGCTAGGCCATTTTGGAGTGATATCTTCCATGTGGTTATTACTGCGGCTGAGTTTTCCCAAGCACTGTGGTCCATGGAAAAGTCTCATTGCTGCCTTGCAAACATCTTTATAGCTGAGCAGGAGTTTGCCTGGGAGTCTCCTCCCCTCTGACAGCTCACCATACAACACCTGTTTTGAAATGTGCCCATTGTCCATTCTACTCACGTGACCCATCCAGGCCAGTCTTCTAGAACGTAACAGTTCTATAGAAAAAAGAGATTTGCTCCTCTAAAGCGTACAGTAGGGTGCTGAGAACACAGGCCCGATATATCTCCATTTTTGTCTGCAAAGTCAGTTTAATATTTCTTATATTTATTTCCTCGTCTAGAGAGAGGGCGCTTGTAATTGTTGACCCGAGGTAGCTGACATTTGTGGTTGATGCTAGGAGATTGCCATTGAGAGTGATGTTTGCTGGATTGGTGGTACCTGACCCCCAGGACCACCATCTTCAAGACATTATTGACAGCGAGAACAAATCGCATACCCCGGCTAAACTGTCACATTAAAGATTGCAAAGTGACCTCATCGTGAACCACAAGGGCAGCATCGTCAGCGAAAAGGCCTATGTGATGGATAACTGGGAATTGATTAGTTGTGATGGATAACTTAAGGTGGAATGGTTGTGATGGATAACTAGAGATAGAATAGTTGTGATGGATAACTTAAGATGGAATGGTTGTGATGGATAACTAGAGATAGAATAGTTGTGATGGATAACTTAAGATGGAATGGTTGTGATGGATAACTAGAGATAGAATAGTTGTGATGGATAACTTAAGATGGAATGGTTGTGATGGATAACTAGAGATAGAATAGTTGTGATGGACAAGTGGCGATGGATAAGGTAGAAAAAAACATAATACCGTAACAAGACAGAGATTGTGGGGTGACTCTTGACCAGGAAAATTTGTTACAGTGGCGGACCTGGAGAGCAGAAACTCGGTCAGCTGTTCTGACCTGATAAAACTGAAACCTTGTCATAGAGCCGGGTCTGGAGACCCAGCAAGATCAGAAGAAGAGAGCTCCAGAGCTGGAGACCCAGCAAGAAGAAGAGAGCTCCAGAGCTGGAGACCCAGCAAGAAGAAGTGAGCTCCAGAGCTGGAGACCCAGCAAGAAGAAGAGAGCTCCAGAGCTGGAGACCCAGCAAGAAGAAGAGAGCTCCAGAGCTGGAGACCCAGTGAGAAGAAGAGAGCTCCAGAGCTGGAGACCCAGCAAGAAGAAGAGACCTCCAGAGCTGGAGACCCAGCAAGAAGAAGAGAGCTCCAGAGCTGGAGACCCAGTGAGAAGAAGAGAGCTCCAGAGCTGGAGACCCAGCAAGAAGAAGAGACCTCCAGAGCTGGAGACCCAGCAAGAAGAAGAGAGCTCCAGAGCTGGAGACCCAGTGAGAAGAAGAGAGCTCCAGAGCGTAAAATGATATATTTACCATTGCCATTGATTGATGTTCTATTTGTTTAGAAAGCCAGCATGTGTAAGTTGGTATTTCTCACAATCTTTGATTACATATGTCTACAGTGGAAGGATGCTCCTCCAGAGAGTCTTATGGACACAAAACTGAAGTGTGTCTTTGAGATATTAGATGGACCACCACATAGAATCTCGCCAGAGACTACCAGATCCGTTGAATCAGTTCCATATTATGTAAGCTCTACAGATTCATTTGGACACTTCTGCCTTTTTAACATTCAATATTATACATTTTTTTAAAATTCCTTTTACTCGCATTAAGAAATTTGATATTTTGCATGTGGACAATACATCAAAGCCAGATACGTTTTCAATTCTCTTAAGTTATGAGGAATCTTTACTAAATTTCTGGATGTGTTTATATAAGTCTGAAGACACCATAACTCTTGAACGGAAAGACATATCAAGCTAAAATTAACACTGAACATTATATGGTTGATTTGTAGATCAATGCAACTTATTTCAAGCTGCTATGTCGTTCCCTTCATGACTTATGGGCATGTATATGTATATATATATATATATATATATATATATATATATATAGTAAAGTTATATCCTAATTTACCTGGCCAAATTGCGCATGCATGAGATGCCATGTGACCATTAAATTTGTCAATGTCACAGTACTCCGTCACCTGTGATCCTTGGCAATGTGCGATTAAAGAATGTCAATGAGTACTTCTATCTTAGGCGCCTTCTCAATATGGAGAATAACCCGGAACCTGAACTGACAAGAAGTCACTGCGCGGGTTGGGCAAACTTCTCATCTATAAACACAGTCTTGGACGGTTGCCAGAACATACAAGCCTCTCTTTTCAATTCCACTGTACTCATGTGATGGGCTACGGTGCTGAGACGTGGACACCAACAAAATCACTAGATGACAAATTGAGAGACGCTTGGTCAGAATGACGCTCCGGAACCACCGTATGCAAGGTCTCCACAATTCTCAGATAAGACAATTGTGCCTGGTGACGGATGCGGTAATCCATGCGGACAAGGCAAAACATAGATGGGCAGGTCACATGATCGATGGAGCACAGCAATGGCCGCCTGGTACCCCCCAAGGTAAGAAGAGCATGCGAGGAAGACCTCCAATGCGTTGGTCAGACTCCCTTGCTGTACGCTGCAACATCCGAGATGCCTCCAGAGGTGGACTTCTGTGGCCAAGATGGGTCCGCTGGAGACGAAGTTGGGACCCTCAGCTACGCTGGGAAATGGGTCAAGATGTCACAGTACCAATAGGGTGCACTCGGATATCCCAAAGTGAAAGTAGTAGACATATCGTTCTTTGATCGTTACATGAAAGTTTTTTATTCTTTCTCCAAGATTTTAGTTTAAAGTATTGCAGACTTATTAGGGAGTTAGGTAGGCTGAGTGAGGAAGAGATGGTGGAGGGGTGGGCGGTTAGGGTGGTAGATATGTACGATAGGGTGAGGAGGGGGGGGGGGGTAGAACCCCGCCACCACGCCCTGAAAAGGTCAATGGAATGCGGTGTGTGGTAGTTTACAGTTTGGCCGCGATATTTGCACCAGCATGCATTTTTGGGTACCGGGTTAGCCTTTCCCCTTCAATCCTTTTTCCTTAGGCAGTCTGCTCTGTTGCAGCCTGTTATCCAGGTAGAGGGGGAGAAGGGTCGTGGCAGCCCTAGCTTGCCGACCATGATGCTAGCAGTCAGCTTTTGGTTGCTGATCGCTGCAGCTTATACACTCCTCAGCATCTTGCTCCTAGATTTGGCTATTCAACTCTGATATGAAATGAGCTCAGTAATATGACGTGTAGCTGCAAATGATATGAAATGAGCTTAGTAACATGACATGTAGCTGCCAAGAGTAATACATCTGGACCACAGGCTTTCACCAATAGATGCCTCCACTGCATACTTCACCTTAGATGTTACGTGGCAAAGAATACGACAAGCAATATGTGTAGAGTACGAGGAACATCTGACAATGAATGGTGGAATAAGAGGTTAGGACAGATGAAGTCTTGTGGGCAAAGCTGTAGTAGACAACTCAAAATTGGAATTGCTGGAGAGCATCTGTAAGAACCAGATAGATAAAAATCCAGAAAGTCATTTTCTCATGTGTTAAATGAATATGCACTCCATCCAATTGGCAGACAGTAAAGCAAAATACTTCAGAAAAACTTCATAAAGTTCATACTGTGACACTAATATATGGCAAATGGCTTTATAAAGTTGGTGCTGGGACAACTAATATATGGCATATGGCTTTATAAAGTTCATACTGTGACAACTAATATATGGCACTATAAAGTTCATAGTGTCACCAAAAAAAGGAATGACTTTATAAAGCTGATACTGTGACAAAAATGATGTTTCCCTGTCAGTATAAATTGAATGTGAATTGAATATCCATAAGTAATCCAGATAGATGATCATTGGACTGATAAAATAATTACAATTTCTTGGGTCTTGAACCCCATTTTTGGTTGCGAAAAGTGTGTTGACTTTTGAAATATATAACACACGCAAATGTCACTCTACCAGAAATAATTTAACAATTAACCTTAACCAACCCGCATAAAAATTTACGCAACTTCATCTGCGATCACATTGATTTCTGTAGGTTGACTTTGAGAACCTGTAACCTTTTTTTGTTTGTTTATAGATATGATTGTGTTGTGTGTAGAGACATAAATTAATAAAGAACTTGTTGGTGTTATTGTTTTTGTTGTGTGTTTGTTAGTTCCTGATATACAAGAAGATGACAATTTATAAAACAAAGAACAAACAACCAATTCAGGTAGCTTTCCAATATATCCTACAAAATCACCACAAAGCACTGATAGTGTTCTGAACACGGTCTGATTATCTGTTAGTTTACACTAAAACATTTATTTCTTTTACACGGACAAACTAAACAGATCATCATCACAAAGATCTTTTGCAACAACTTAACTTCCCCATTTTAAATTATGGGCTGGCTCCAATACACATAAAGACGATAATAAAGTATTTCAAACTCATTTTGATCAACACAAAAGGCTTCTTGCTGGTCAAGCCTGTGTAGAACAATGTGATGTATTCATCATAACAAACAGACTTGATTGAGTTGACCTACAGTAGTCTGGTTTGGTCATATGTTAACAAAAATGGTGCGGCCTCGGGTCTTGACAATGGGTGGAAAACTGGAAGACAAGCGTTTGCCCGACTCAGGGTTTGTCAAGGTTAAACATCAATTGGCTTGTATGGGCGCAACCATCATGTAGAGCATAAATAATTAAATTAGACAAAAACTAAATCGCGAACCACAAATGCTTGTTTCAGAGGTTCATTTTGACCATGACAGGAGGCCATTTTTAGGTTTTTGAGTTATCAGGTGCCAAATACACACACTGCCTTAGTAAAAAAACTAAATTTAAATGTTTTATCTGTAGATTCCATTTACTGTAATTCATATTAATTTTTTGTTTTTGTATATTGCAGTCAGACAGCATTTTCGATGACTCTTCAAGGAAGGTGGACTCTCCTAAGGTAATACTCTTATCAGCATAATTATCTAATCTGCTTCACAATCTTATCAGTATAATATGCACTACCGATACTTCAGACCGGTCCTTGGAATAGTATTCAAGAATCCAATGTCAGCTTGTGAATAGGTAAACTCCCCCATTCTCAATAGGGAGTGAATCTTCAAATCCAAGCGAAAAACATAAGAAATAATTTGCAAAAGTCAAACACAAAGGACAAAAATCGCCATTGTTTATATCTAACCATAGGGACGAAAGCTGGATGTTGCTGACACCTTTAGAAACTGTCAGCTAAATTTTTCAGCTATCCCATATCAGTTTGTGAGCATACAAGCACCTACTTAGCAAACAAATGGAATGCTCACAAGCTATGAGGCTTAAAACATCCCATAAGAAAGATTAACCTTTATGGGTCACCCCAAAGCAGCGGATATGGATAAAATCGCAGAGCACACGTTGCCCGAATGCGTCCTAATAGCGACAGTCATTCTAATCAAATTTTAAAATGAACAGCTACATATAAATTGTTGGAACAATACATACTGCTTTTTAACCTTAGGCACGCTACATAATTTTTGAAAAAAATTTGACCTAATTAATGTTCTTAATTAGTCGCTGTGGTAGTCGTCTTTCAAAATTTGTAACTTTTATGTTTGTTTGTCAATAAATATGATTTTCTGGCGTGTAGATACACAATTGCATAACGAACATGTGGGTGTTATTGTTTTTGTTGTATGTTTGTTAGTTTTTGAGATTTAAAAAGAGGAAGTTGAAAATTTATGAAAATCTCGGGAAAAATTTGGACTCGACCACTAGGCCTAGTCGCTTCGATAGAAAACCATGGAAACCACAACAACGTATCGATACTGTGTTTACAATATCGCCACAACTGTTAGTTTCCAATTCAAACGTAGTTCTTTCATTTAAACAAACAAAATAAACAGATCTACGCGATAAAAATCTTTCTCAACAACCTACTTCCCCTTTCGCAAAAAGTCGACTTGCTCCAAACGGCGTATGCAAAATTAAAACTGTTCAAAAGCCATTTGTAATCGAACACGCGATACTTTAACCGGCAAAATATCGTGTATATATGGAGGGCGTAGTCAGCAGTAAAAAATAGCTGTCAGGAGTGACTCCGTTCAAAAAAAAAAAGATTTTTTCCGCACACCGTTTTTGCAGGCCAAGCTGGTTAGAAGGGATCGGACAAGGGCGTGCTAAAGGTTAAATTGTAGAGAATTCCGACTTCCGTAATGTACTGTTAGATACCAACAATGGCAATTTAGAAATTAGTTTTAGGCGTTTGGAAATTATTTCTTATATTTTTTGCTTGGATTTGAAGATTCGTCCATTGTTGAAAATGGGGGAGTCTAGATTTTTTCTGAGGTAAATCTGTTTAGATTGTTTATGTAGATACAATAAGTACGTTAATAGTCGTAAGTGACAGATACGGCCATTATGGTAAACATCGGTAACCTGTTGTCTGCAATTCTTTTTTTCTTTTCCAACTAAGGGATTCTGAAAGTGGAAGAGTCTAAATGTATGTGCTGTTTTTCAACACTATCACTTTAATTTTTTTAAATTTCAGAAACTAACGCACACAAAACAAAAATAATAACACCAACAAATTCTTTAATCATTTATTTCTCTACTCACAAACAACATGATATCAGTAGTTCATCAGATAAAAATGTTACAGGCTCTGAAAGTAACAATAGTTAAACGACGTGACGCACTGTCTCACGGTGAAACCGCGAATGGCTCATTAAATCAGTCGAGGTTCCTTAGATGACACGATCCTACTTGGATAACTGTGGCAATTCTAGAGCTAATACATGCTTACCAAGCTCCGACCCTCGCGGAAAGAGCGCTTTTATTAGTTCAAAACCAATCGTCGTTTCCCCTCGCGGGGTTGCGGCGTCCCCACTGGTGACTCTGGATAACTTTGTGCTGATCGCATGGCCTCATGTGCCGGCGACGCATCTTTCAAATGTCTGCCCTATCAAATGTCGATGGTACGTGACATGCCTACCATGTTTGTAACGGGTAACGGGGAATCAGGGTTCGATTCCGGAGAGGGAGCATGAGAAACGGCTACCACATCCAAGGAAGGCAGCAGGCGCGCAACTTACCCACTCCCGGCACGGGGAGGTAGTGACGAAAAATAACAATACGGGACTCTTTCGAGGCCCCGTAATTGGAATGAGTACACTTTAAACCCTTTAACGAGGATCTATTGGAGGGCAAGTCTGGTGCCAGCAGCCGCGGTAATTCCAGCTCCAATAGCGTATATTAAAGTTGTTGCAGTTAAAAAGCTCGTAGTTGGATCTCAGGCGCAGGCGGGCGGTCCGGCTCGCGCCGGTTCACTGCCCGTTGTCTCCTGCCCTACCGTCTGCCGGCTCTCTCCCACGGGTGCTCTTCGCTGAGCGTCCTGAGTGGCCGGCGCGTTTACTTTGAAAAATTAGAGTGTTCAAAGCAGGCCTCGGCTGCCTGAATAATGGTGCATGGAATAATGGAATAGGACCTCGGTTCTATTTTGTTGGTTTTCGGAACTGGAGGTAATGATTAACAGGGACAAACGGGGGCATTCGTATTGCGGCGTTAGAGGTGAAATTCTTGGATCGCCGCAAGACAAGCTACTGCGAAAGCATTTGTCAAGAATGTTTTCATTAATCAAGAACGAAAGTCAGAGGCGCGAAGACGATCAGATACCGTCGTAGTTCTGACCATAAACGATGCCGACTAGCGATCCGCAGGAGTTGCTTCGATGACTCTGCGGGCAGCTTCCGGGAAACCAAAGTGTTTGGGTTCCCGGGGGAAGTATGGTTGCAAAGCTGAAACTTAAAGGAATTGACGGAAGGGCACCACCAGGAGTGGAGCCTGCGGCTTAATTTGACTCAACACGGCCAACACTGAAATGATTGACATGCCGAGACCACACTTCTGGGGTCTAATATGGAACTGGTGCTGGACTTAGACCCCCAGAAATCTGGGGTTATGTCCCCTGTGGCTCGGTTTTGTCTGCATCCAGTGTTTGATAAAGGAATTGACGGAAGAGCACTATCAGGAGTGGAGCCTGAGACCTAAGTTAACTTACCACGCCAATACTGCAGAATGACTATCAAAAAGTACACCTTCGTGGGGTCTAATAGAGAACATGTGCTGGAATTAGACCCTCGAAAATTTTTGGGGCTACCCTTTAAGAAACTTGATTGTCTCGCTAAGGGAATTGACGGAAGGGCACAACCAGGTGTGGAACCTGCGGCTTAATTTGACTAAACGCGCCAATACTGTAGAACAACTGACAAATCGAGAGCACTGCCGTTTGGGTCTAATAATGAACGTACGCTGGTATTAGACTCACGGACGACAAGCCAGCTCTCAAACACTCAAATGAAAGAACGCTACGGAAATCGTGTTTAACTCCGCAGAAACCGCAGATTTCAAATACCTGGTCATTGACAAACAAAAGCCCTCAATAAATTCGTCTGACCAAATAGTGAACGGGTGCTGGAAATAGATCTGAAGACAGGTCAGTTTTACCCTACAAATGACAGGGCGTTGCTACGGAAAACCAGCTCAAATCGAGAGGAGCCGCAGACACTTTGGTTCACGTACCAGGCTGATAAGCCAAGGGCGCGAGGCTACCATGTGGGGGATTACGGCCGAACCCTTGTAAGCCGCAATCCCGCCCAAAATCTCAGCACCACTGCAATGGGAGGCTCCTACATGCTCGGGACCTGGGGCTTGCGCCCCAGCCCTATCAGGTAGAGCCACAGTAAGAGGTCCTTGCCGCCCGCAAATCAAAGCGGGCGAACAACTGCTTGATACTCACCCTATACGGCGATGGGGTGCGAAAAACACCAACCAAAGACTTAGACCCTGGTCGGGGTGTCGAAAACAGTAGAGCAGCCACCACACTGTGAACTGTCAAGACTCAACCACTGACCATGAGAGTTGTCCGCACACCAGGCGATCAACATCTCTGTGAAATTACCAGGCTTGTCCTCTGGCTAAATGCACTCCGGCTACGATATCTACCCCTGTACGTTATCAGCCATAACTATCATGCTGGACGCAGAAGAGATGCAGACCAGCGGACATTGCACACCTGCCCCACTGTGTCAACACCCCAGGTGGCGGGGAATGCTAGGCGTACCATCCCTGCATAGAAGCCAAGAAAATAAAGGGAAAAAGAGATACCCCACTCACATGCAAATGCTACGTTTCTGGCAGGACGTGACGATCCTGGGATACAGACACACTGGACTGCCTCTCTTCCGGGTAAACCAGTCCATCTCATATATCACATATCATCATTGCACCCTATAGACACGAGTAGTGAAGACTCGATAGTCTGGTAAGACAACTTCCATAGGAGAGAAAACTCTGATCGTAAACAACTGCTGCCTTGCAGATAGGCTGGGGACAGCCAAAGGCTAAGGAGGGCATCCCTACAGAAACGCCTGTTGAAATCGGATGCACGGGGCCGCAAGCCTAACAAAACAGTGCAACGTAAATCACAGTATGATGGCAGCACAACCTATTCGAAAAACGTATGGCGCTCATCCTGAGGAGACCCGCCAGGCAGCGATAGCGCCGGGCCCCACGCCTCGAAGGGGCCCACCCTTGACTACTGGTGGTCACCCACCCATGTGTCGTGGAGTCAAGGCACATGGCTATGGGGTAACGTCTATTGGCCAAAACCTCAAGACCCTCAAAATACTACAGTGGAATGCGGAGGGAGTCATTAACAAAAAACTTTCCCTAACACACCACCTGCATGAAGGTAAGATTGACGTGGCATGTATCCAGGAAACGCACCTCAACAATAACCATAAATTCTCAATCAGAGGATACCAGACCTTCCGTCTAGATAGAGAAGGCCACAAAGGAGGGGTCCTGATACTGACCAGAAACAGCATACCGAGTAGCGCGGTACCTGTCAATCACACCGAACAAGCAGAAATTGTAGGAGTTGACATAATGGCTCAAGAGACGAAGCTCCGCATTTTCAATCTGTACGGACCACCAAACAGAGACCTATCGCTCTCGAGTATGGAGGTCAGAGACTCCAACTGCATAGTAGTTGGAGATTTCAACAGCCACTCGGAGAGATGGGGATACTCTGACACAGACAGCAGAGGTGACGAAGTGGAAGATTGGGAGATAGATGCAAATCTCTCCCTAATCAATAGGCCGGAGGATAGCCCTAGCTTCTATTCAAGAACATGGCATACCACCTCGACTCCAGATTTGGCCTTCTCCACACAGGACATACACTATAAAATAGACCGCCAGGTGCTAAACCAACTGGCAGGTAGCGACCACAGGCCGATCAGGCTAACCATTGACATGGAAGTAGGCCCACAGGAAGCAAAACCGCTCCCACGTTGGAATTACAAACGAGCCGACTGGGACAGATTTGCAATCCTGACAGATGGGCTGTGTGAAACCATCAACACACGAAACACCAAAATGAAGCCCATGGTAGAGAACCTAAGCAAGGCAATAATGCAAGCCGCCACTGAAACCATCCCAAGAGGAGCTAGGAAAAACTATAAGCCCTACTGGAATGATGAGTTACAGAAAGTGGAAGATGCAGTAACAAATGCTAGGAACATGGCAGAACGAGAAAAATCCATGGAGGCAAACATCGCCCTCAAAGCCGCCGCGGCGAAGTACAAACACACTCTCAAGCAAACAGCAAGAGAAAGTTGGAAAAATAAAACGGAAAGTTTAAACCTGGACAAAGAAGGGAACAAGCTATGGAAGCTAGTCAGAGCCATGAATGACGAAACCCCGTCAAATAAACAAATTACTATCAAGCAGGGCGAGAACTTGATCACAGGTAAGAAAGCCGCAAACGCCTTTGTCGATCACTATGCCAGAGCAAACCACATCGAGGTACCTGCAGATAAGCATACAGACATTAGCGAAGAGCTAAAGGGACACGAAAACATAAATACGGCTCCTGAAGAGCACATGATGGCCAAACTAACAATGCGCGAAATGGAAGAGGCTATGAGAACACTAAAGAAAAGGAAATCTCCCGGAAAAGATGGGATAACAAACGAAATGCTGATGGGGCTGGGCCAAACAGCGAAGAAAAAACTTCTATCAGTCCTGAACCAAAGCTGGAAAAGGGGTATTGTACCCCAGGCATGGAAAGATGCAATACTGGTACCAGTACCAAAAACAGGAAAGGACAAAACAGATCCGAATGGATACAGGCCCATAAGCCTACTGAGCTGTGTCGGCAAGCTGATGGAACGGATGATAAACACCAGACTGATGTGGCATCTGGAAGAAAAACGAATACTAATTCCACAGCAAGCCGGCTTTAGACAGCACAGATCCACTGAGGACCAGGTCATCCTCATAGCCCAGGAGATAGAAGATGCCTACCAGGCACAGAAACACACAGTAGCTGTTTGGGTGGATCTGGAAAAGGCATTTGACAAAGTCTGGAAGGATGGACTTAGAGTCAAGCTAAGGAGAAGTGATGTTTGTGGGAAGATGTACAAGTGGATCAACCACTACCTCAAACAAAGAACGGCCAGAGTCCAAGTACAAGGGCAGATGAGCAAAAAGGTGACACTCGAGCAGGGAGTACCCCAAGGGGGAGTACTGTCACCCACACTCTTCCTGGTATATATAAACGATATTACAGAGAATATACCAAGAAGAGTCCATAGCTCAATGTTTGCAGACGATCTGGCTATGTGGACCTCTGAAAAGAATCTCACCATAGCAAGAAATCGGATGCAAACGGCCCTAACATCGCTGGAAGAGTGGGCGAACTCATGGCTGGTCAAAATAAACGAGGAGAAAACCACGTG
Source organism: Ariolimax columbianus (assembly GCA_036924085.1). NCBI lineage: Eukaryota > Metazoa > Mollusca > Gastropoda > Stylommatophora > Arionidae > Ariolimax > Ariolimax columbianus. Next base: position 58,905,607 of record JAVGWX010000014.1, read on the forward strand.
CACAATATTCTCGCTCTCATTAAAACCCCAAAGTACCAAATTAAGCCTAAATGGCAAAATCCTGCAGCCAAACGACAACCCAACCTATCTGGGAGTCACATTTGATCGGCGCATGACATGGAAAAGTCAGATTGAGAGAAACCGAATGAAAGCCAGAGAAAGAATGGCGATCATGAGGAAACTTGCTGGCACAAGCTGGGGAGCAGACGAAGGCATACTAAAGAAACTGTACACTGGAAGAGTGAGACCAGTTCTCGAGTATGGCATCGCGGCAGGGACAACAGCAGCGAAGGCGAACTTCGATAAAGTTAACAAACTTCAAAACCAAGCCATGAGAATTATAACAGGTGGCATGAAGTCAACGCCAATTGTAGAACTTGAAAAGATTACAAAACTGCAATCCATGACCGACAGAAGAGACTGCAGAGCCCAGCTGCAGTCAGAGAAACTCCGAAGACTGACGGACCATCCAATGTACCAGAGGCTAAACAATTTGGGAAATGGGAAACTAAAGCGGAGAAACTTTGCAGAAATAGCCAAAGCAAAGATGCACGAAGATCCCATAAACGCACTAACAACACCAAAACCCATCACTACTGTACGAAAACCTACTTGGAGGCAGGATATATTTCCAGAGGTGGTAGAAAATATACCAGGTATTGCAAACAAAAACTGCCAGACCGAAAAAGAAAGGAGAGACACTACCCTAAGCTTCATAACGAAAAGCTACCCAAGCATGGACTGGACCCATGCATACACCGACGGTTCTGTAACAAACACTACACAGAACGGAGGGGCAGGAGCATTCCTGAACCTACCAAATGGCAGAAAAATAACACTGTCATTCGCTACTGGTAAGTACACAAGCAATTTCAGAGCGGAGGCAGAGGCACTGAGGGCGGCAGTGGAAGAAATGGCAACACACAGTGAAAATGAGAGCCACATAGTCTTGCTGACAGATGCTCTCGCCGTAGTCACAGCGCTAAAAAGCCAGAAAAACACTGAGCTTAATGACTTAAGAGCAGCACTCTGCAAACTGTGCCAGCTGTCCGCACCAAAAAGGGTAGTGGTACAGTGGGTTCCGTCACACTGCAACATCCAAGGCAACGAGGAGGCAGACAGACTGGCAAAAGAAGGTGCAAGGCTACCACAAACAGATACCAGTATGACGTACGAAGAGTCAAAACGGCTTATCAAAGCCAGGTACATGACCAAATGGGAAACCGAACATACTGGTTACACCAAAAACGATGCCTATTACCAGTTGAACTGAAGAGAGCAGGTCGTTGTCTTCAGACTTCGCACTGGCCACAATAGACTGAGGTACCACCTATTCAACAAATTGAAGATAGGGTGTACCGACGAATGCCCGTGCGGTACTGGTAAAATGACCACTGAACATCTGCTGCAGAACTGCCCGACATACGGGGATCAGAGAGAGCAGATGTGGCCATTGCCAGTGGAACTGCAAGACAAGCTCTATGGTAGTGGCGAGAGTCTCAGGATGACCGCCGCTTTTTTCGAAAAAATAATGGTTACTGTCTGACTGTGTACGCAGAAGAAGAAGAAGAAACGACGTGACGTCCTGAAACATAATGCATCGGCAGGGTGAATTGCGTCCATTGTTAGTATAAGGTAGTGAAGGTCATAACCCTTCATATCTTCATATTTCACTGTGGTTGTTGGCTTTGAGAGCCTGTGACCTTTCTGTTTGTTGGTACAAAAATATGATTTTATTGTGTGTACACATAAATGAATAAAGAACTTGTTGTTAAATATATATATATAATCACTGTTTATGACATGCTAGGAAGGTTTCAGTGGGCCTATTCATTTAAATTTAGGTAACGCTAATCTTGACCCTTATCACCTTCATGTGTGTGTAAGCCATCAATCCCCTAATTTATGTAACGATAATCTTGACCCTTATCACCTTCATGTGTGTGTAAGCCATCAATCCCCTAATTTATGTAACGCTAATCTTGGCCCTTATCACCTTCATGTGTGTGTAAGCCATCAATCCCCTAATTTATGTAACGCTAATCTTGGCCCTTATCACCTTCATGTGTGTGTAAGCCATCAATCCCCAAATTCTCTCCTATCAAACATGTCCTGTAAATAGATGATGCTTACCAAGAGAAAAAGCATACAGTAGCGGTTTGGGTGGATCTAGAGAAGGTATTTGACAAGGTGTGGAAAGAGGGACTTAAAGTCAAGCTACGAAGAAGTGAAGTATCTGGAAAAATGTACAGATGGATCAGCCACTACCTCGAAAACAGAACAGCCAGAGTTCAAGTACAAGGGCAGATGAGCTAAAAGGTGACACTGGAGCAAGGAGTACCGCAAGGGGGAGTACTGTCACCCACACTCTTCCTGGTGTATATAAACAACATCACAGAGAATATACCAAGAAGAGTCCACAGCTACATGTTTGCAGACGATCTGGCTATGTGGACCTCCGAAAAAAGTATCACCGTAGCAAACAATCGGATGCAGCAGGCCCTAACATCGTTGGAGGAGTGGGCGAACTCATGGCTGGTCCAAATAAATGAAGAAAAAACAACGTACGATATTCTCGCTTTCAAATAAACCACAGAACACCAAAACAAGTCTTAACAGCAAATATCTGCGACCAAACGACAACCCAAACTACTTGTGCGTCACATTTGATTGGCGCATGACATGGAAAAGTCAGATCGAGAGAAACCGAATGAGAGCCAGACAAAGAATGGAAATCATGAGGAAACTTGCTGGCACAAGCTGGGGAACAGGCGAAAGTATACTCAAGAAACTGTACACTGGAAGAGTGAGACCAGTTCTCGAGTATGGCATTGCGGCATGGGCAACAGCAGCAAAGGCGAACTTTGATAAAATTAGCAAACTTCAAACCCAAGCCATGTGAGTTATAACAGGAGGCATGAAGTCAACGCCAATTGTAGAACTTGAAAAGATTACAAATCTGCAATCCATGACCGACAGAAGAGACTGCAGAGCCCAGCAGCAAGTAGAGAAACTCAGAAGACTGACAGACCATCCAATGCACCAGAAACTAAATAGATTTGGAAAAGGGAAACTAAAGCGGAGAAACTTTGCAGAAATAGCCAAAGCAAAGATGAGCGAAGACCCTATGAACACCATAACAACACCAAAGCCCATCCCTACTGTAAGCAAACCCACCTGGAAGTAGCATATCATTCTGGAGGTGGTAGAAAATATACCAGGTATTGGATATAAAAAGAGCCAGACTGAAAAAGAAAGAAGAGACATAACCCTGAGGTACATAGTGGAAAACTACCCAAGCATGGACTGGACCCATGCATACACTGACGGTTCTGTAACAAATACAACCCAGAATAGAGGGGGAGGAGTATTCAGGAGCCTAACAAATGGTAGAAAAATAACACTGTCAGTGGCAACTAGAAAATTCTCAAGCAATTTCAGAGCAGAGGCACCGAAGGCTGCAGTAAAAGCAATGCTGACAGGCGAAAGCAATGAAAGCCAGATAGTCCTGTTTACAGATGCCCTGGCCGTGGTTACAGCAATAAAAAGCCAGAAAAATACTGAACTTAATGATTTAAGAGCAGTACTCTGTCAACTATGCCAGCAGTCCACACCAAAAAGAGTAGTGGTACAGTGGGTTCCATCCCACTGTAACATCCAAGGCAACGAGGAGGCAGACAGACTGGCAAAAGAAGGTGCAAGACTACCACAACCAGACCCTAGTGTGACCTACGAAGAGTCCAAAAGGTTTATTAGGGTCAGATACATGGCCAAATGGGAAACAGAACAAACTGGCTACACAAAAAACGATGCCTACTACTAGCTGAACAGAAGAGAGCAGGTCGTGATCTTCAGACTCCGCACAGGCCACAACAGACTGAGGTACCATCTATTCAATAAACTGAAGATAGATGGCACTGACGAATGCACGTGTGGTACAGGGAAAATGACCGCTGAACATCTGCTGCAAAATTGCCCGATATTACTAGGACCAGAGAAAGCACATGTGGTCATCACCAGTGGCAACACTAGACAATCTCTATGGCAGTGTCGACAGCCTCAGGATGACAGCTGCTTTCTTCGAAAAAATAAAGGTTGACGTCTGACAGCGTACGCAAAAGAAGAAACCTGTCCTGTGTTATTTTCTTTATATTTTTTTCCCAGCTTCTCCCTGTATTTCTGTTATCGGCCTTTATATTATTCCAGGTGTCGCTCGAGGGATACAAAGTATAAAAGAGGTAGTGGGGCAGATTGGTTAATTACACCTACATCGAACACTCCAACAGAGACACCAAAAAATCACTCCATACCAACAGGAGAGACCAATACCAATTTCAGAGCTGTTCATGCTGCAAGGAAAAACGGTCATTCTAACAGACTCCATGAGCATAGTCCAAGCCATCCAAAGCCCCCAAACAAGATAGACTCTCACATGAAATAAAATACAACATAGGATTGCTGTCTCAAAAAACAAAACTAGTCCTACAGTGAATTCCCACCCACTATGGGTTCCTTGGAAACGAGAAGGCAGATGAGCTCACAAAAGCTATAAGTGGCGGCCAGCAGACTCCCCCATCCACAGAGCTATAAAGAAGCAAAGACACTCATAAAAAATTCATGAGGACGGAGTGGAGAAACCAGCACAAAGAATACAAGCCAGAAAATAACAGTATGGGCATATTTGGCAGGGATGAGCAGACAAAGATCTTCAGACACCGCCACATGCCGCTGGGGAGCACCCAAGCAAACACCAGAACATATCTTGCAGATATGCCCTACTTATACAGACCAAAGAGAGGCAATCTGGCTTGGGGGACAGACCATGCCCGAAAGCTGTGGGGGACCGGCAAAGACCTGAAACGCAGTCCACTTCGTGAACCTCACCGGACTAGAAGCATAGCATCAGTTGATTGAAGAAGTTAATGACACTTGCTTGTTTACAGATTCATGATGCAGGAAGGTAGTGAGTGCCCCATTAAAGTTGGATTTGCTGGTCCATTAGGTGCAAAACACAGTACAACGCACTCCACCTCATAATTTTGGAAAAAAATATAAATATTTTCCCCTGATTGCTCCATTCAGAAACCAAGCTCAGCTTCAACAGATGACTTGAGGAAGCTGCAACTTGATCTAAAGAAGACCCAAGCTGACATATCTTCACTGAAAGCTGAGAATAGCCAGTTAAAGGTATGTCCTTGTTGCATGCCCTCGATTTCTGTTGGATGATGTTTTTGTGCCAGGAGTGAATTTGTCCAGGATTTAGCTCACTGCTATCTGGCGAGAATTATATAAAAGGTAAAGGTCCTCATTTCACGCCAGATAAATATCACTGAATTTACGGGATCAAGATGCTGTGTGACATGGCATAACACCAGCCATAGTTAAGTGGTTTGTTTAGAGCAGCATAGATGGCGCCTAACAGGCTGCGGGTCTACTTTGCTCTAGCGTTTGAGTCTATTAAGATGGACTCTCACATCGGTTAACAACCCTCTAAGCACTTGTCCCAACGCTGCAGAGTATTAAGCTGCTCGAGCCTAGCGCGCTAAGCAGGAAATCTTTCTCCCAGCTCATACCAGAGCTGGGACCTTGTAGAAGTACAGGTCGACTAAGAACTAAGATACTGAGCAGTGCATGAGCTGCAGCTGTCAGCAACCCATAGCTGACTGCTAGCGCCAGGGCCAGTGAAGGAACCAGAGCTGCCAAGACCCTTCTCCACGTCCATGCGGTGATCCTGCACAATAGGATGCAACAGAGCAGACAGGCTAAGAAGTAGGGATCGAAGAGGGAAGGCTAACCCGGTACTTAAAAATGCCTGCTGAAGTCGAATGTGTCGGAACGAAAGGTGTAAATATCACAGTCAAGCTGTAAACTACGATACAATGTTCTCTTGACAACATCCTGCTACTTGCAATGCTTTTCAGGGCTTGGCAGTGGGAGATTGAGAACGTTCAGGGCTTGGCAGAGGGAGATTGAGAACGTTCAGGGCTTGGTAGTGGGAGATTGAGAACGTTCAGGGCTTGGTAGTGGGAGATTGAGAACGTTCAGGGCTTGGTAGTGGGAGATTGAGAACGTTCAGGGCTTGGTAGTGGGAGATTGAGAACGTTCAGGGCATGGCAGAGGGAGATTGAGGACGTTCAGGGCTTGGTAGTGGGAGATTGAGAACGTTCAGGGCTTGGTAGTGGGAGATTGAGGACGTTCAGGGCTTGGTAGTGGGAGATTGAGGACGTTCAGGGCTTGGTAGTGGGAGATTCAGGACGTTCAGGGCTTGGCAGTGGGAGATTGAGAACGTTCAGGGCTTGGCAGAGGGAGATTGAGGACGTTCAGGGCTTGGCAGAGGGAGATTGAGGACGTTCAGGGCTTGGCAGAGGGAGATTGAGGACGTTCAGGGCTTGGCAGAGGGAGATTGAGGACGTTCAGGGCTTGGCAGAGGGAGATTGAGGACGTTCAGGGCTTGGCAGAGGGAGATTGAGGACGTTCAGGGCTTGGCAGAGGGAGATTGAGGACGTTCAGGGCTTGGCAGAGGGAGATTGAGGACGTTCAGGGCTTGGCAGAGGGAGATTGAGGACGTTCAGGGCTTGGCAGAGGGAGATTGAGGACGTTCAGGGCTTGGCAGAGGGAGATTGAGGACGTTCAGGGCTTGGCAGAGGGAGATTGAGGACGTTCAGGGCTTGGCAGAGGGAGATTGAGGACGTTCAGGGCTTGGCAGAGGGAGATTGAGGACGTTCAGGGCTTGGCAGAGGGAGATTGAGGACGTTCAGGGCTTGGCAGAGGGAGATTGAGGACGAATGACAAAGAAGAGATTGCATTTACTTTGATAACTACATTACTTCTGTTGTTGGAGATCCCACAATTAGTAGGATTACTCTTTTGTGTGCCTTGAGAAGGATGTTAAGTGGCAAGTTGCAGTAGCTTTCCTCACATCCTGTGGTTGTTCTATGGAATGGCTGGTCATGTGGTTGGCTTCAACTGCGCGTTACTCACTACTATGGGGATCACATCGATCCACACCTTGTTAGCCAAGCTGCCATGAAAACAGCCTGTTTCCAGGTAGGACTGCTGGGAAGTCAAGGTGATGGTCTTGGCCAGTATGTTTTGCCTGAATCCCGACTAACATGCCTAATCGGTACATTGTGCCTGAATCCCGACTAACATGCCTAATCGGTACATTGTGCCTGAATCCCGACTAACATGCCTAATCGGTACATTGTGCCTGAATCCCGACTAACATGCCTAATCGGTACATTGTGCCTGAATCCCGACTAACATGCCTAATCGGTACATTGTGCCTGAATCCCGACTAACATGCCTAACCGGTACATTGTGCCTGAATCCCGACTAACATGCCTAATCGGTACATTGTGCCTGAATCCCGACTAACATGCCTAACCGGTACATTGTGCCTGAATCCCGACTAACATGCCTAACCGGTACATTGTGCCTGAATCCCGACTAACATGCCTAACCGGTACATTGTGCCTGAATCCCGACTAACATGCCTAACCGGTACATTGTGCCTGAATCCCGACTAACATGCCTAACCGGTACATTGTGCCTGAATCCCGACTAACATGCCTAATCGGTACATTGTGCCTGAATCCCGACTAACATGCCTAATCGGTACATTGTGCCTGAATCCCGACTAACATGCCTAATCGGTACATTGTGCCTGAATCCCGACTAACATGCCTAATCGGTACATTGTGCCTGAATCCCGACTAACATGCCTAACCGGTACATTGTGCCTGAATCCCGACTAACATGCCTAACCGGTACATTGTGCCTGAATCCCGACTAACATGCCTAACCGGTACATTGTGCCTGAATCCCGACTAACATGCCTAATCGGTACATTGTGCCTGAATCCCGACTAACATGCCTAACCGGTACATTGTGCCTGAATCCCGACTAACATGCCTAATCGGTACATTGTGCCTGAATCCCGACTAACATGCCTAACCGGTACATTGTGCCTGAATCCCGACTAACATGCCTAACCGGTACATTGTGCCTGAATCCCGACTAACATGCCTAACCGGTACATTGTGCCTGAATCCCGACTAACATGCCTAATCGGTACATTGTGCCTGAATCCCGACTAACATGCCTAATCGGTACATTGTGCCTGACCAGACGTTAGTCTTCCTTCCTACATTATTTCTGTAAAACTGCTGAGGATTTGCTCATGCGCAAAAGCTGCATATGTGAAACCACTTGACGATCTCAGAAAGGATAGTGATTTTACCCTGGTGTTATTAGATGTTGAACTTCCTCTAGCCATCTGTTTTTTTCACCTGTCACTGCTGGAGAACCTGGAATGATATCAAAACATTGGAGACTCCCCAAGTGTTTTTTGAAAACTGAAACCTGTTTGAGAGAACCACAGACCGGTTCATCCCCATCAGAAAGAAAGCCTGTTTTCACTGTCCTAAAAGGAATGTGTGGATGTTTATTGATTTCTGTCCAATGCGAGAGACAATATCATTTAACATTTCATTCAGAGTTGTAAATGTTGTAAAAAAAGACATTCAGAAACAATATTTTTCTGTGCTTCACATTTATAATTTTTCTGAAATATCCATTTTTCTATATAATTAAATTTGCCATTTGTTTTGTTAACCTTACGATATTTAAATCTTTTTTAAAAAGAAAAATGGCTGTTGTTATTTGTGAATGTCCACAATGAGTAGGTTACCGTTTTGTGCGCCAGGAAAGGGACGTTAAGTGGCGGGTTGTAGTAGCTTTCCTCACATCTTGAGCGTGTTGATGACGGTGGGCTGATGTCCCCCAGGCGGGTGTGCTATGCTTGGCTTTATCTGCGTGTCGCTCATTACTATGGGGATCATGACATCCCTCACCTCGTTAGCCAGGCTGCCATGAAAACAGCCCATTTCCAGGGTGGGCTATGGAGAAGCTAAGGTGAGGGTCTTTGCCAGTATGATTTGCCTGACCAGACGTACGTTAGTCTTCCTCCCACAAGAAAAATGGTATTTGTATGTGGAAGATTTATCTCCCTGTCCTTAGGACTTATGGATGCAATTCCTAATACGTGGCTTATGTTGTAAAGGGTTGATTCCCTTTTTGCTCTTTCCTTCAACATCAATTTCAATTCCACAGGATGAGAGCGCCCGTCTCCGCAAGGTTGCAGTCACAGGGACGACATTGTCAACTCCGTCATACCATGCAAAAGCATCGAGCGTCAAAGTGCAGACCTTCCCGCCAGTGGTGTACATCATAGCTGCCATCTTCCTCGGCCTCCTCATCGGCAAATTCCTACTTTGACGTGCAGGATCTGGCAATGAAATTCTCTCTATCTCTCTCTCTCTCTCTCTCTCTCTCTCTCTCGTTTCCATAAAAATAATTCTGGCTGGAGAACGCGTGTACGGCATCACACATGTGTAGTGCTCAAATGAAACACGCGTTACCCAAATAAACAAGACATTTGCATAACAAACACATGCTTAACTTACTAACACTGCTATAGACATGATGATGCTGTTGTTTTATGAATTTCTCCTGGTTCCAGTCACCAGTTTGCTGTGATGATTGTGGCCACCAGAAATATTGCATATAGCAGTGGTTCCCAACCTAGGGTCGGCAAAGAATTTGAGGGGGGGGGGGGTGTGTGTGTGTAAAGTGTTGTTTGGGCTCTTCAAAGGAATTTAGATTATCGGCTGAAACATGGATCATCTCGCTCAAATATTAGCTTTTTTTTTTACTCAAACGACATCGCCAACATTTTAGTTGAAGAATTGCTCCTAGATGGACACGCACATGCAAAGTGTCCTTCATTGTTGAAAGTGCTGGTCACAGCACGAACTCCTTAGCTTCTGCAGCGGCTCAGAAGTATTCCACAGACTTCATTAGGTACTGAGCTGAGTCGACTAGAAGAAGTAGGTCACGTCACAAACAGACACAACAACATGCATGGTCTGTCAAACTTAGTATCATGTGACTTGTTGTGCTGCAGTTAGTAAATGAAGCTCACAATCTCTATATTACACTCTCTTCTCTAACATTTTAGTGACAGAAATAACTCGACAAAAAATCTCGATGTCACACTCTTCTCCAACATTTTAGTGACCTTCGGTGCGATCACTTTGCCCGCCACGTAGAAAAAGTTATGACAACCTACCACACCTGCCAAGAAACCTGTAACAGCCACACATGTGGGTGCTTGTAAGATGCCATGAACATGCTACTGACTTTTTACAGGGGCTCTGCGATCTGGGAGTTTATGATTAACGGGTCTGCTATCTGGGAGTTTATGATTAAGGGGTCTACTATCTGGGAGTTTATGATTAAGTGGTCTGCTATCTGGGAGTTTATGATTAAGGGGTCTGCTATCTGGGAGTTTATGATTAAGTGGTCTGTCTGCTATCTGGGAGTTTATGATTAAGGGATCTGTGATCTGGGAGTTTATGATTAAGGGGTCTGTGATCTGTAAAAATGTTGGGAACCACTGATGTGCAGGTTGAGCATTCCTTATCCAAATGTTCACAAATTTCCTCAATCTTGCGCCATTTATTATGTGAGTGCTGACAGTCATAGGGCTCTGATGTTCCGCTGTCACCAGTTGTGGCTGCCAATGAAATTATCAAAAAGGGCCTGCAGATGCATTTTTGGGTAATGGCGTTTAAAAAAAAATGGAAGCATACCCTATAGATATTATTTGATGCACCTGTTTGTTCCGAGTGAAGCTGAAAGTCACCACTACAGCTGACTTGTTTGCAGGAAACCTGTATCCGAACATCTACAGTGGTGGATTTGATGAAGTAACCCATAGCATTACTACCGTAGGGTTTTGATAACACTGGTTTTATATGATATGGTTGCTAGCCGCAAACATAACCCTCTTTAGTTGCCTTTTACGACATGCTTGGAAAGTTACAACGGTCTTATTCTTTTCAAACTGGATGCCACTCGGATTAGAAGTATAGCTATACAATACACTAATGCTCACAAAATTGAAAAACTCAATATCCGAGACATCTCAAGACTCCCACACAGTTTGGATAATGGGTACTGAATCTGTGTTTAATTGTTTTTATAACCATATTTAGAACTGTCTTGACATTTATTTGTCCAGCATACGAGGATCAACCCAGATTATAACCTAATCTATCTCAGAAGTCTCTTGACATTTAATTGTTCAGCCATGGTTACTGTCTGACTGCGTACGAAGAAGAAGAAGAAGAATTGTTCAGCTCACGATGATGAAGATGATATAATCCCTTTATCTGTGAACTGGTAACCCAAAGCTTCCGGTATAGAAGTACACGTCTGCCTCAATTCGAGTTCATTTAAAGTCTCTTCTCTTACAGGCATCATGATATTGAAGGGGAGGGTATGGATGTATCTTCTGAGTATCCACGAAGGGAGGCAGTCCAGTCTGTCGGGGTTCCGGGATCGGTCCTGCCAGGGACGTAGCACACAAATCGGAGTTGGCCATCTCATCATTCCACTGTCCGTCGTGCCGGTGATGGCGCATCTGGTTTTCCCCGCCACCGATCGTCACAAAGGGACAGAGGTGCAATGCTCGCTGGTCTGCATCTCTTTGTCATTCATGGGGATGAAAGATAGATTAAAGACAGCAAAAAAACGAGACAAGAATGCATTTAACAGAGTGAGGATGGATTGGTGCAGCTCAGAGCATAAACCACTGGCCGATGAGTTCTACAGCTTTATGGCTTCACCTGCTCCTTAGTCTGGCCCCTGACATTTCCAGCTTAAGTGACCCTGCCAGGAGTCATACTCCCGCCGGAATTGCTTACGGGATCATTGGGGCCAGTAAGCTATCAATCCTCGGCAGTTAGGCCTACGCGTTGTTTGGAGAGCTTGCGAAGAAGAATCTAGCTTATAAACTGTTCTAACTGGTGCGATAGTTCGCTTGTGCTCGGGCTGAAGTTGTCTGTTAGAAATAACTTGTAATTATGTTTGAAAATAATGGCAGGAAACTGGACTACATTTGCTACATCACCATAGGTTACTGCAGTAACCACTACATACTGTGGTATATATATATATATCAGTTAGTTACTGCAGTAACCACTATATACTGCGGTATATATATATATATATATATCAGTTAGTTACTGCAGGGGTGCATTCTGTTCTGTTTCTAAGAATTGACATCACTGCACTCCTGATAGACCCATAAGTGCTCAGTCTCTCTCAGCAAGGGGGGAGGGGGTGGATATTGATGGTTCTCGTAGCTCCTTGCTTGTACACACGCCTGTTGCATCCTTCCACGTTGCCCTACTCCGATGAATCTGCACTCCGTGAATTGCTAATTCAGCTATTGCTGTGTCATCATCCGAGGGTCATTGATAGGCTTAAAAATATCACCCCTACATTTATCCGTTGTGTCTATAATGGATGCTTGTGAAGCCAGGATGTCAGTTCTGTCATTGTCCGGTACCACAGCAGGACCCGGACAGTAGATCCATATCAACCCCGCAAATGTTGCTATCCACTCATGCTATAGCCAGCCCATCTGTACCTTCCGAAGTAAGGATTTGGAGTCTTGACATTGCTTTTGTTCAAGATGTCCCAGAAAACCATCCCAGAGCTGAATACGCTGCCTCCATTCTCATACTGGAGATGATTGGTTTTATTTGACGTGAGGTGGGGTTGTGGTCAGTGTGATTCATCGACATGAGGTGATGTCTTGGTCAGTGTGATTCATCTGACATGAGGTGATGTCTTGGTCAGTGTGATTCATCTGACATGAGGTGGTGTCTTGGTCAGTGTGATTCATCTGACACAAGGTGGTGTCCTGGTCAGTATGTTTCATCTGATGCAAGATGGGGTTGTGGTCAGAATGTTTCATCTGATGCAAGATGGGGTTGTGGTCAGTATGTTTCATCTGATGCAAGATGGGGTTGTGGTCAGAATGTTTCATCTGACATGAGGTGGTGTCTTGGTCAGTATGTTTCTTCTGACACAAGGTGGAGTCTTGGTCAGTATGGTGCGCCTGGCACGAGGCGTGGTCTTGGTCAGTATGGTTTGTCTAACACAAGGTGGGGTCTTGGTCAGTATGGTTTGTCTAACACAAGGTGGGGTCTTGGTCAGTATGGTTTGTCTAACACAAGGTGGGGTCTTGGTCAGTATGGTTTGTCTAACACAAGGTGGGGTCTTAGTCAGTATGGTTCAACTGGCCCTGATATTTGCAACCAACCACATCCTAAGATCCATATTCATCAAGAAAAAGATTTAAAAAACACCCATAAACCTCATGACAGAAAGGAATCCTTGTGGAATATATATATATATAATTATTATAATAATCATCTTTGTTCTGTGCACGACAGTGCTGATCAGTCAGTCGCTGAAAGTAACCAACAATGGAGAGCAGGGCTAGAAATGAATATCTCCAAGTCTAAAGTCATGCGAACTATTTCGCCCCTTTGACCCAGTCATCCTCGACGTGAAAACCTTGGAAGACGAAGAGGAATACTGCTATCTTACAATATAATGCTATCTTACACGTCTCCTCGACATGTAGAATAATTTAGAACCAGAACTAACAAGTTGTCGTCACGCGTTCTGAACGACCTTCTCGTCCATCAAGACAGTCCTGGAAGGTTGCCGGAATCGGACCATATGCACTTCTCTCTTCAACTCAACAGTGCTGATGCTGAAAGATAGACAGTTATATAAACAATCGAGAACAAACTGCCAGTGCCCTGGACTTCTCTTGAGAGACTTATGGTCAATCTTACTCTCCGCAACCAGCGCACACAGAACGTTTACACTTCCGGCCCACGGCTATTATCATCGGCGAGCGATACAGTGGTTGACACTGACAATGTAAAACATCAGTGAAGTACTCAGAAGATGGGACGAGTGTTGGAGCACGTCGACAGCGATCTGGTACCCTCTAGACGGAAAAAGGCAAGAGAAGCAGAAGTAAACCAATAAGACGATGGCACCAAGACGTCAAGGAATGTTTGGGCATGACTCTGGAGCAGGCTGGAGATTTGGCAAGAGAGTTTCTTTCAGAAAGGCTGTAATAGGAATGACATTCTGCAATGGATGGGGAAGATTAAACACATCCAAAACTCGGCGGACAATTGCAGAATATTCTTCAGTTTATATTTTAGTGGGTGGTAAGGACAATTTACCATCATGAAAGCTATAAAAGTGGGCGCCAGGTATAAAAAGGTTGAAGAGCACTGGTCTAGACCTTCAAATGCACTGGTCAGACGCCATTGCACTTCACTACACCATCTAGGGTACACTGCAAGGAATGCTTATTACCCATTGGACCTCTTTAGCCCAGGATAGAGATCGTTGGGATCCGCAGCTGTACAATTCCCGCTGATAAACGGGTCATAAAGTATATATATCTTCCATAGGGATTAAGGTGACCCCATTGATCTAGACTGTACTACAAATATAGATAGAGAGACCATTGTTGAAACTTCTAATTATGTCTAATGACGTATGACATCTTGTGTTATCGAGTCTAGGAACAACTTTCGTTGCTGCCTCTCCAGCCATTCAGTGAATGCAGATGTAATTATGAGCTGTAATGTATTTGTAAGGCTGTTGAAATAATTAAAATATTAAAAATTATACAGGTTTTTTATTTTTTCATTATTCATTGTACAAGTCATTAAAAAAAAATCATTAACGCAATGGTTCTCCTCGCTGTGGAGCAAAGGTCATCAACAAATGATCGCCAAATTAATGGTATCCTATCCAGTCAGTTTCATTTCTCTGTGGCTTAATTATTTCATTTTTTGTGAAAACATGATGCAGGCATTGGATATAATACATACAGGGTATCCAATTAGTAGCATTTAAGGCCAGTCTCTGTTCAGTCTCCTCAGGGCATGAGAAGTAGAGGGAGACCAAAATACCCCCAGAGAAGAGAACTCAAGACGGATATAAAGTAAATATGGAAGCTATAGAGAGCTGGAACAACCCTCGTTCACATAAGTGGGAATTCAAATAAGTGGGAATTCTAATAAGTGGGAATTCAAATAATTTATTCTTCTAGTTCCCTCTGCAATGTAGGGCCACCACAGATTCCCTCTGTCTGTTCATAATCTGTGTCATCTTCTTGAGTTTTGCCCACGAGACCTTGATTGAATGTACTTTTCTTCGTGTTTTTTGGCCTTCCCACTCATCTTTTTCCATGTGGGTTCCAGTCCAATGTATGTTTGGTTATACTGTCCAATTTCTTTCCGAGGTTAGTTTAGGGTTTAGTTTAGTCGAAGAATCAAGTCATTGCACATGGTTTAACCCATAAGGGCCCTTTTCTTCTCCATATTTGTGGAGAATCTCAGCACAATGGACGAACTTGGTAGCACTGGCGAGGATTTCGTAATAGATTGGATAGATTTTTAACATTTTAAATGTTGCCCGGGCTGTGGACGTTAAGCATACTCTTTTTGATTTCCAACTGCCGATGGATTTTTAACGTGCTCAACACTGCACCCGGGGGTCTGATCTCTACTAACCAGAGATCCTGGGAAATACCAGAAAGTCCACGTGAAAATAAATCCCAGGTCTCCATCGATGATTTGAACCCGCGGCCGTCTTACCTTAAGACCACTCAGTCCCCATTCTTTCTGAGAGTGTGGCCTACCTCATAATTCAAGCAGGATCTGGTAGACCTGACAACAGCAAAGAACATCTGACATGCTTAACACATTTGCTGTTCCTTTCGACCAAAACCGGCCACTTGCTTGACATCGACTTCTGTCATATTCGTTACATTCCGTTATTTAGTTTACGGAATTTCCGGTTTAGAAGTAACCTACAAGATAACCAACGATTTGCACAAATGTCATGTCGTTGAATGTAGAACTTCTCGATTAGAAGACATTTAATTTAAAACGTTTGGAAGTTTCAAAGCTGCCGCATTTAGCACGAGAAAAGTTGGGACTTCAAGAACAAAGAAATGATTGGGCCGTGGCTGGGATGCAGACAGAATGATCCGGGACAACGATATTGAGGGAATGCCTTGAATCTTGGTGTTCAAACAGGCATGTTGTTAATGTCATGCTGTCAGGTAGCTGAAGGCCATCTGTAGTCAATATTTTACGGCTTACTAGGACTGAGGGAAGGTACAAATAATTTGGATATAATTTTTATTTTGTCCTGACGAAATTATCTTGTTGGACAAAGTATCAACAACGACCTCTACATCCCTTCCGTTCCTCTCTCTTCTCACCTCACTCTGTTTCATTTGACTCTGTCCTACAGTCACACTCTTGCACAACTTTCACACGCGCCCTCATGGTGAGGCCCTTCCATTGCACTTTGGTTGGGCTGGCTTCTGAGAGAGCACACAAACCTAGCATAGGTACATACAGACACACACATACATCCAAGCACTGGTTTATGCGTCTTAATATCGCTCAATTGACTACGATCTGGGGTGGAATAGACGGACCTCTGCCAGTAGAAACTAGTGAGGCAAACACGTAAAATAAAAAAATTATTTTGTCCGGGCAGCGGCCATCGTGCTTTTAGATTTCTAACTGCCAAGGGAATTTCGACGTGTTGGATGCTCAAACACAGGTGAGGATAGTGACCTTCACAGACTGTAAAGCACTACTCGAATCGGTAAAGACCTTCACAGACTGTAAAGCACTACTCGAATCGGTAAAGACCACAATAAATGAGGACATAACACATCAAATCAGAACAGAGCTAAATGTCAGACAAACGATCTCAAAGATGACACTCCAGTGGCTCCCCTCTCGTTGTGGACCTACGGGAAATGAGAGATCCCATGCACTATCCAAAGCAGGTGGAAACATATAAGGAGGCAAAAACTATCATTCACAGCGAGTATAACATAAAATGGGAGAGGATTAACAGTCAAAACCCAATCCACCAGCTACAGAGACACAAGCAAACTGCAATTGTCCGCATGAGAACGGACCACAGCAGACTACTGGGCCACATATATTACCTCAAAATCTCTGGAACAAATGAATGTCCATGTGGGACAGGAGCCCTGAACACGTACCGCAGGAATGTCCATGTGGGACAGGAGCCCTGAACACGTACTCCAAGAATGTCCATGGGGGGGGGGGGGGGGGATTTTTACCAGAACATTCAGGGTTAAAAATTCTGCGTTACCTGAGTCCCCCAGATTAATGAGGATATTGAGGAAATAACGTAACGATACTCAGGGGTGAGCACAAATATTTGTCCACGTCCATATCAGCAGGCAGGCATCGAAATCATTCGGCCATGCGCTCCACATCACATACTGTAAACTTGTGATGTTTGAGAGCTGTGAGATGTTGCATACACATTCGTTGGTAACG
Organism: Ariolimax columbianus; assembly: GCA_036924085.1. NCBI lineage: Eukaryota > Metazoa > Mollusca > Gastropoda > Stylommatophora > Arionidae > Ariolimax > Ariolimax columbianus. The sequence goes on from JAVGWX010000014.1 coordinate 58,922,898, forward strand.
AAGAGTGAAACATACTGGTCAAGACCACCTCACATCCTGGTTTGTGATCCTGAAAAACAGCAGCTTAGTAAACTAGGTGAGGATCAATACTAATCCTCATAATGGTGAGCCGACTAGGAACTTTGAACTGCACTACAGCCAGGAGGACCTAAGTCCATCTTCTTAGTACGCCTCAGGGATCAAGATGCTGAGCAGCGCATGAGCTGCAGTGGTCAGCGACCTATAGCTGACTGCTAGCATCAGGGCCAGCGAACCAGAGCTGCCAAGACCCTTCTACACCTCCACGCGGTGATCCTGGATAACAGGCTAAGGAGAAGGGATCAAAGAGGGAATGCTAACCCGGTACTAAAAAAATGCTTGCTGAAGTCGGATATGTTGGACCGAAAGGTGCAAATATCGCAGTCAAGCTGTAAACTACGATACAACGCATTCCATTCTCTGGACTACATTCTGCTACTTAAGCCCTTTTAGGGTTTGGTAGCGGGAGATTGAGAACGAACAAACTAAACCAAGACAAGCCAAGTCAAGCCATGCCAGTCCTAGGAAGTGCATTTCGCTGTCTATGTATCATCTCCAGACAGCGCTGCGGCGCAGAGTTGTCTGTGCCAAACAGAACAATGTTGTCCATGAAGTAACAGTTAATATATACAATAAAGATCTTCATATTGTCAAATAACAAATAAATGCAGAAGAAATTTCCATCGTATCAAAAATTTAATACAAAAATTCAAGATAATCGTCAGTTTTTATACAAACAAAATGTCCACGATAATTACACACACAATTTCTTTTTGATCATTTAAAATGCCCAGAGAAATCAATGACGCATTGAACAACAATCAAAGCATGAAAAACTTAGCAGATAGAAAAGGGGATGTTGAAAATAGAAAAAAACTAGGAGTGCAAAGTGTTTGTAGAAGTGGTGAACGAGAGAGAGAATACGTAGGGGTAGTTACACAGGTTGGTCAAGGGCAAGAACAGCATGTTATGGTTATTGGACTTTGGTGATTCTTCTTCTTCTTCTTCTTCTTCTTCTTCTTCTCGTGCGCCATGTTATTTCTTGTTACGTCACACGTCAAGTCCAGTTCTCTGGATAAATGTTGCGGTAGTGGAGAGTTCTTCAGGGCTTCCAAACAGTTTTGTGTGGCGGCTCGTCTCCGTGGGCCAGTGCTCAGTACGCAGTTGGCTAAGCATATGACAGTCTTGCAGGATATGCTCGGATGTCTGTGCTGCCTGCCCACACATACACATTGGTGACGGAGCCAATTTTAGCCGGTGTAAAAGGCTATTCAATCTGTTATGTCCCATTCTCAAGCGGGACAGGATCACTTGTTCTGCTCGATCAAGACAGTGATAGTTGTCTCTCGTTTTGGTCAACTTTCCTTATTGCTTGGATAAGTATCTTCTTTTCTTGGAAGGTGATTGTTTGTTCGTTTTGTTCTCGTGCTGCTCTCTCCTTTACCAACAAAGTTATGCCATACGAGGGGCGTTCAAGTTAAACCGGGACTTTTTTTGGCACGACATTTTTTTCTTTAATGAGTCAAAATGCCATTTATGTTTTGATATAATCTCCCACAACGTTTATGCACTTATCCCAGAGTTTAAGTAATGCTTGAAAAGCTTCAGCGTTGAAAGATTTGCCAGTATGTCTGAACCAATCCAGGACAGTTTGTTTCACTTCGTCATCAGTGCTTAAACGCTGACCTCCCAGAAATTCTTGTAGGGGTCTAATAAGCTGAAAATCGCTTAGAGCGAGGCCTGGGCTGTAATGTGGATGTGGCAATACCTCCCAGCCGAGTTGCTGCAGATGGCATATAGTTTAGTGAGCCGTATGGCTTGGCTTCGTTCGTTCACTGCTCAATATCTTGATCCCAGATCTGGTTCGCTGGCCGTGATGCTAGCAGTCAGATATGGTTCGCTGACCACTGCAGCTCATGCGCTGCTCAGCATCGTGATCCCCCAGTGAGCCGTATGAGGACGAGAGTTATATTGCAGAAGCAGGACGCCATTTTTTCCACAGACGTTATACACATCATTCTTCTTCGTTCGTTCTCAATCTCCCTCTACCAAACCCTGAGAGGGCTTAAGTAGCAGAATGTAGTCCAGAGAACAGAAAGCGTTGTGTCGTAGTTTACAGCTTGACTGCGATATTTGCACCTTTCGGTCCAACACATCCGACTTCAGCAAGCATTTCCTCTTCGAACCCTTTTCCTTAGCCAGTCTGCCCTGATGCAGCCTGTTATCCAGGATCACCGCGTGGAGGTGTAGAAGGGTATTGGCAGCTCTGGTTCGCTGGCCCTGACGCTAGCAGTCAGCTATGGGTCGCTGACCACTGCAGCTCATCCGCTGCTCAGCATCTTGATCCCATACACAGCATTCAAAATGTGTATGTACTATTTACTGTTGATAGTGGCACCAGTTGTAGAAAATCAACATCCAGGTTCCACAATCTGGATATTCACAAGAATGACAGGTGAGCTGATAGCCACCACGGCCAGGATCATCACCCATGGATGTACGGCCTTCTCCAAAAAGTTTACACCATTCAAATGTCCTACTGCGGCTGAGTGTCTCATCGCCGTATCGTGATTGCAGTCTTCTGTAAATTTATGCAGGTTTCATGCCTTCTTTCACAAGAAACTTCATCTCAACACTCTGTATCATGCAATCACTAATAGTGTTGGCATCCATTTTTATTTATCTGCCACATGACTGGCCCATGACAAGTGGGCCACCTAGCAGTAATAGGACACAAGTGCCCCTAACTAATGATAGTAGTTCCAGCACGTTATAACCCATTCAGGTAAAACTAGGACACAAAGTTCCGATTTGATTTGAACGCCCTTCGTTGAAAGCGAGGCTGCGATATTTGCACTTTTCGGCTTTATACATCCAAGTTCGGGTGGCGTTTGCCTTGTTTGTCTTATCACTGCAACTCTTATTCTCTTAGCCAGACTGCACTAGTGCAGTTCGGTTCCAGTGCCGCCGTTTAGGGGCGGAATAGGGTCTTTGTCCGCTCTGGTTCGCTGATCCTAATACAAGCTGCCAGGTATGAGTTGCTGGATGCTGAGAGTCCATTCTCTTCAGTCCCTAATGGATTCATAACTCTAAAACCTGACTAGGGTCAGCCAAATGGAGTGTTGGACTTACGCTCTGACATCCGGAATGACCGGTTGGGTCAACCAAATGGAGTGTTGGATCTCTTCTCCGACATCTGGAATGTCTGGTTGGGTCAACCAAATGGAGTGTTGGACCTACGCTCCGACATCCGGAATGACCGGTTGCGTCAACCAACCGGATTGTTGTACCTAAACTCCAACATCCGGAATGACCGGTTGGGTCAACCAACTGGAGTGTTGGACCTCCGCTCCAACATCTGGAATGTCCAGTTGGGTCAACCAAATGGAGTGTTGGACCTACGCTCCGACATCCGGAATGACCTGTTGGGTCAACCAAATGGAGTGTTGGATCTCTTATCCGACATCTGGAATGTCCAGTTGGGTCAACCAAATGGAGTGTTTGACCTACGCTCCGACATCCGGAATGACTGGTTGAGTCAACCAACTGGAGTGTTGGACATACGCTCCGACATCCGGAATGACTGGTTGAGTCAACCAACTGGAGTGTTGGACATACGCTCCAACATCCAGAATGACTGGTTGAGTCAACCAACTGGAGTGTTGGACATACGATCCAACATCCGGAATGACTGGTTGAGTCAACCAACTGGAGTGTTGGACATACGCTCCGACATCCGGAATGACTGGTTGAGTCAACCAACTGAAGTGTTGGACATACGCTCCAACATCCGGAATGACTGGTTGAGTCAACCAACTGGAGTGTTGGACATACGCTCCGACATCCGGAATGACTGGTTGAGTCAACCAACTGGAGTGTTGGACATATGCTCCAACATCTGGAATGACTGGTGGAGTCAACCAACTGGAGTGTTGCACATGCGTTCCAACATCTGGAATGACTAGTGGAGTCAACCAACTGGAGTGTTGTACCTACGCTCCGACATCCGGAATGACTGGTTGAGTCAACCAACTGGAGTGTTGGACATACGCTCCAACATCCGGAATGACTGGTTGAGTCAACCAACTGGAGTGTTGGACATACGATCCAACATCCGGAATGACTGGTTGAATCAACCAACTGGAGTGTTGGACATACGCTCCGACATCCGGAATGACTGGTTGAGTCAACCAACTGAAGTGTTGGACATACGCTCCAACATCCGGAATGACTGGTTGAGTCAACCAACTGGAGTGTTGGACATACGCTCCAACATCCGGAATGACTGGTTGAGTCAACCAACTGGAGTGTTGGACATACGCTCCAACATCCGGAATGACTGGTTGAGTCAACCAACTGGAGTGTTGGACATACGCTCCGACATCTGTGATTCTGGAGAGACAAATCATTTCATCTGGCAAACCTACAAGCTAATAAAGATGACAATGATGGAGATTTTGAATACTGGCGTAATTCCCAACCGGACACAGGTTCAAACCTCCGCAAAGCATAGGCTGTTTCCCTTTGCAGTAAACTGAAAACCTATCTTGTACACTGCATAGCAACTGTAGAGGCTAGCGGTCTTTATTTCTCAGTCATATTAACCTCCACAATGAGCCTCGGCAGAGGAAATAAAGGTCGCACTGATAGCTAAAACGTGTCAGTGGCAATTAGAAAACATGTCTTGTTTAAAGTTTGATCTAAGAAATTGCCTAGACAGTGTCTGCGAATGGTGTGACTTATGAATCATTGCGTTGGAGATGTCCCAGTCTGTCAGGGCACACGCTGCAAGACGTATGGTGGCGGCTAATGTGGACAATCCGGCCATGGCCATGTTCACATCAAGACCTGTAACGTTTGGAGGAAGACGCATTAGTGATCATCATTCATCTTTTAAGTCAGATTCGTTCTTCGCCTTCCGCGTAATATGGTTGATATGTTGAAGGGGAGTGATAAGGTAACGGGGTTGAATATTGGAAATCATGATGTCGGATGTGGTGTCCAGGACTGTCGGATGTGGTACCCAGGACTGTCGGACGTGGTGTCCAGGAATGTCGGATGTGGTGCCCAGGACTGTCGGACGTGGTGTCCAGGGCTGTCGGACGTGATGCCCAGGACTGTCGGACGTGATGCCCAGGACTGTCGGACGTGATGCCCAGGAATGTCGGGCGTGGTGCCCAAGACTATCGGACATGGTGCCCAGGACTGTCTGACGTGGTGCCCAGGACTGTCGGACGTGATGCCAAGGAATGTCGGGTGTGGTGCCCAGGACTGTCTGACGTGGTGCCCAGAACTGTCGGACGTGGTGCCCAGAACTGTCTGACGTGGTACCCAGAACTGTCTGACGTGGTCCCAGAACCGGAGAAGGAAGTCAATTCTTTTTTTCTTCGTTTTTGTTTTTCTTCTTTTTTCTTCTTCTTTTTCTTCTACTTGTACTTTTTCATTCTTCTTCTTCTTTTTCTTCTTCTTCTTCTTTGTGTTCTTTATCTTCTTATTTCTTCTTTTTTCTTCTCATTTTTATTTTTCGCTTTTTCCTCCTCCACCTCTTTTTCTTCTTTCTCTTCATCGTCTTTTTTGTTCTTCCTCCCCTTTTTCCCATTCTTCTTCTTTTTCTTCTTGTTATTTTTTTCTTCATCTTTTTCCTCCTCCGCCTTTTCTCCTCCTTCTTCTTTCCCTTCCCGTTCGCCATGTTTTTATTATACACTTTTATTGAACTCCACTCTGTTAGGTTGGGTCGTCAAATTTGCACTTTAAAATTCAGACATCTCCCAAAAAACTAGAGAACTCGGAACTGAATCTTTTAGGACAGGTACAAAACCCGATGACAATACATTTTCGATTATCAGTGTTCTTGGACAGTCACCGCAAGGGGGATCTGGTTACCTGGGACTCGGTCATCATACGGGTTCTTGGGCGGTCACCGCAAGGGGGATCTGGTTACCTGGGACTCGGTCATCATACGTGTTCTTGGACGGTCACCGCAAGGGGGGTCTGGTTAGCTGAGACTCGGTCATCATCAGTGTTCTTGGGCGGTCACCGCAAGGGAGGTCTGGTTACCTGGGACTCGGTCATCATACGTGTTCTTGGACAGTCACCGCAAGGGGGATCTGGTTACCTGGGACTTGGTCATCATACGTGTTCTTGGACAGTCACCGCAAGGGGGATCTGGTTACCTGGGACTCGGTCATCATACGTGTTCTTGGGCGGTCACCGCAAGGGGGATCTGGTTACCTGGGACTCGGTCATCATACGTGTTCTTGGGCGGTCACCGCAAGGGGGGTCTGGTTACCTGGGACTCGGTCATCATACGTGTTCTTGGGCGGTCACCGCAAGGGGGGTCTGGTTACCTGGGACTCGGTCATCATACGTGTTCTTGGGCGGTCACCGCAAGGGGGGTCTGGTTACCTGGGACTCGGTCATCATACGTGTTCTTGGGCGGTCACCGCAAGGGGGGTCTGGTTACCTGGGACTCGGTCATCATACGTGTTCTTGGGCGGTCACCGCAAGGGGGGTCTGGTTACCTGGGACTCGGTCATCATACGTGTTCTTGGGCGGTCACCGCAAGGGGGGTCTGGTTACCTGGGACTCGGTCATCATACGTGTTCTTGGGCGGTCATCGCAAGGGGGGTCTGGTTACCTGGGACTCGGTCATCATACGTGTTCTTGGGCGGTCACCGCAAGGGAGGTCTGGTTACCTGGGACTCGGTCATCATACGTGTTCTTGGACAGTCACCGCAAGGGGGGTCTGGTTACCTGGGACTCGGTCATCATACGTGTTCTTGGGCGGTCACCGCAAGGGGGTCTGGTTACCTGGGACTCTGTCATCATCAGTGTTCTTGGGCGGTCACCGCAAGGGGGGTCTGGTTACCTGGGACTCTGTCATCATACGTGTTCTTGGGCGGTCATCGCAAGGGGGTCTGGTTACCGGTACCTGGGACGTATTATCAACCGTCGTCATGAATGGTCAGTGTGACTGGGGCCTGGTTACTTGTGACTCTGTCATCAACCGTTGTCATGGACGGTCACATCGAGATGGGGGCCTGGTTACTTGTGACTCTGTCATCAACCGTTGTCATGGACGGTCACATCGAGATGGGGCCTGGTTACCAGAGAGTCTGTCATCAACCGTCATTATAGACGGCTAGCGCGAGGGGGCCTGGTTACCTGGGACTTGTCATCAACCGTTGTCACGGACGGTCACATCGAGATGGGGCCTGGTTACTTGTGACTCTGTCATCAACCGTTGTCATGGACGGTCACATCGAGATGGGGCCTGGTTACTTGTGACTCTGTCATCAACCGTTGTCATGGACGGTCACAGCGAGACGTAGCTTGGTTACCAGAGAGTCTGTCATCAACAGTTGTGATGGACGGTCACATCGAGATGGGGCCTGGTTACTTGTGACTCTGTCATCAACCGTTGTCATGGACGGTCACATCGAGATGGGGCCTGGTTACTTGTGACTCTGTCATCAACCGTTGTCATGGACGGTCACATCGAGATGGGGCCTGGTTACTTGTGACTCTGTCATCAACCGTTGTCATGGACGGTCACAGCGAGATGGGACCTGATTACCTGGGACTTGTCATCAACCGTTGTCATAGACAGTCACAGCGAGACGTAGCCTGGTTACCTAGAAAGATTACTCGACTTTAAATGATTACTGTGGCTTATTATTAGTGTCGTCGGCGTTCTTGAAAAAAGACGTTTGTGTAGTTCTTTTGTAAATAACAGATAGACTGCGATATCTGCGCCGTTCGGCCCGGCACATCCGATTTCAGCACGGAATTTTTGGAACCGTATTTGCCTTCCATCTTCGATCCCTAATCCCTCAGCCAGGATGGGTGTTTGAAGTCTCTCTCCATTGCCTTTACGTGGAGGTGAAATACGGTTTCTGTCAGTTAGGGGTCACTGGCCTTGGTACTTGCAGGAAGCTGTGATTAGCTAGTAGCTGCCAGATCATTCTCGGCTGCATCTTCGATCCTCTCGTTTGAGAGGCCAGCGACCAACAGTTGACTGCCAGCGTCAAGGTCAGCGACCAACAGCTGACTGCCAGCGTCAAGGTCAGCGACCAACATCTGACTGCTAGCGTCAAGGTCAGCGACCCACATCTGACTGTTAGAGTCGAAGGTCAGCGACCCACATCTGACCGCTAGCGTCAAGACCAGCGACCCAGAGTTGCCAGACCCTTCTCCACCTACACACGGTGATCCTGGATAACAGGCTGCAGCAGGGTAGACTGGATAAGGAGAAGGGATTGAAGAGGAAGGGCTAACCCGGTACCCAAAATTGCCTGCTGAAGTCGGATGTGTCGGACCGAAAGGTGCAAATAACGCAGTGAAGCTGTAAAGCGAGACACAACGCATTCCGTTCTCTGGACTACATCCTGCAAATCCCTTTTCGGGGTTTGGTAGAGGGAGTTTGAGAACGAACGAAGAAGATGAAGGTCCCATGTTCAAGTTTATTTAGAATTTTCTTTGCGTTCGCCTTATTTCTCTATTCCCTAGGGCAGTGCAAATTGCACATTTTTATGTTGCGCCTGTCGGCCCAGTGCATCCGAATTCGTCATGCATTGTATGTAAGGGTCTGCTTCCTCCTGCATTTTCTAAGGGTTTGCTTCCTCCTCGTTTTCTAAGGGTTTGCTTCCTCCTGCATTTTCTAAGGGTTTGCTTCCTCCTGCATTTTCTAAGGGTTTGCTTCCTCCTGCATTTTCTAAGGGTTTGCTTCCTCCTGCATTTTCTAAGGGTTTGCTTCCTCCTGTATTTTCTAAGGGTTTGCTTCCCCGAGGTAACGGCCGGTGCTGTGATTAGGGAGCGAACCCAGCGCTTTCAGGTTTGAAGCCGTGTCACTAGCCCACGCCGTCCCCACGTTAAAGTTTGAAGAGAACAAAGAAGAAGAGGCAGATTCACCCACCTGTATGAAAGTTACAACACCTAGCCGCTTCCCCCTCCACAACCACCAGCATATTCGTCTCCTGAAAGTAAGCCACTGTCTCGAAGCGATGGAAGAGCTTGATATCAAAGAGTCTAGGACTGAACTTGAGGTGTCTCAGAGCCCACATGTAGCTTAACTCCGCCTCGTTTGAGTACTTGCAAGAGTTGAAGCATTTTATGAAGACATTTCGCATCATCTGCATGTAGGATAACATAATTAATAACATATCATCAAATGTTAGATAACACATGTAGCCATTCTCGGTCATCAAATGTTAGATAACTCATGTAGCCCTTCTCGGTCATCAGCTGTTAGATAACACATCTAGCCACTCTCGGTCATCAAATGTTAGATAACACATGTAGCCATTCTCGGTCATCAAATGTTAGATAACACATGTAGCCATTCTCGGTCATCAAATGTTAGATAACACATCTAGCCACTCTCGGTCATCAAATGTTAGATAACACATGTAGCCATTCTCGGTCATCAAATGTTAGATAACACATGTAGCCATTCTCGGTCATCAAATGTTTACTTTGAAAAAATTAGAGTGTTCAAAGCAGGCCTCGGCTGCCTGAATAATGGTGTATGGAATAATGGAATAGGACCTCGGTTCTATTTTGTTGGTTTTCGGAACTGGAGGTCACATGGCTGGTCAAAATAAACGAGGAGAAAACAACATGTACAATATTCTCGCTGTCAACAAAACCCCAAAACACCAAATTAAGTCTTAACGGCAAATACCTGCAGCCAAACGACGACCCAAACTACTTGGGAGTCACATTTGATCGGCGCATGACATGGAAAAGTCAGATCGAGAGAAACCGAATGAGAGCCAGACAAAGAATGGCAATCATGAGGAAACTTGCTGGCACAAGCTGGGGAGCAGACGAAAGTATACTAAAGAAACTGTACACCGGAAGAGTGAGACCAGTTCTCGAGTATGGCATTGCGGCATGGACAACAGCAGCAAAGGCAAACTTCGATAAAGTTAGCAAACTCCAAAACCAAGCCATGAGAGTTATAACAGGAGGCATGAAGTCAACGCCAATTGTAGAACTTGAAAAGATTACAAAACTGCAATCCATGACCGACAGAAGAGACTGCAGAGCCCAGCTGCAGTCAGAGAAACTCCGAAGACTGACAGACCATCCAATGCACCAGAGACTAAACAATTTGGGAAATGGGAAACTAAAGCGGAGAAACTTTGCAGAAATAGCCAAAGCAAAGATGCACGAAGATCACATAAACGCACTAACAACACCAAAACCCATCACTACTGTACGAAAATCTACCTGGAGGCAGGACATATTTCCAGAGGTGGTAGAAAATATACCAGGTATTGGAAACAAAAACTGCCAGACTGAAAAAGAAAGGAGAGATACTACCCTAAGCTTTATATCGAAAAGCTACCCAAGCATGGACTGGACCCATGCATACTCCGACGGTTCTGTAACAAACACTACACAGAACGGAGGGGCAGGAGCATTCCTGAACCTACCAAATGGCAGACAAATAACACTGTCATTCGCTACTGGTAAGTACACAAGCAATTTCAGAGCGGAGGCAGAGGCACTGAGGGCGGCAGTGGAAGAAATGGTGACACAAAGAAAATAAAAGCCATATAGTCCTGCTTACAGATGCTCTCGCCGTAGTCACAGCGCTAAAAAGCCAGAAAAACACTGAGCTTAATGACTTAAGAGCAGCACTCTGCCAACTGTGCCAGCAGTCCGCACCAAAAAGGGTAGTGGTACAGTGGGTCCCATCACACTGCAACATCCAAGGCAACGAGGAGGCAGACAGACTGGCAAAAGAAGGTGCAAGACTACCACAAACAGATACTAGTATGACGTACGAAGAGTCAAAACGGCTTATCAAAGCCAGATACATGACCAAATGGGAAACCGAACATACTGGTTACACCAAAAACGATGCCTATTACCAGTTGAACCGAAGAGAGCAGGTCGTTGTCTTCAGACTTCGCACTGGCCACAACAGACTGAGGTACCACCTATTCAACAAATTGAAGATAGGTGGTACCGACGAATGCCCGTGTGGTACCTGTAAAATGACCGCTGAACATCTGCTGCAGAACTGCCCGACATACGAGGATCAGAGAGAGCAGATGTGGCCATCACCAGTGGAACTGCAAGACAAGCTCTATGGCAGTGGCGACAGCCTCAGGATGACCGCCGATTTTTTCGAAAAAATAATGGTTACTGTCTGACTGCGTACGATGAAGAAGAAGAAGAAGATAACACATGTAGACACTCTCGGTCATCAAATGTTAGATAACACATGTAGCCATTCTCGGTCATCAAATGTTAGATAACACATGTAGCCATTCTCGGTCATCAAATGTTAAATAACACATGTAGCCATTCTCGGTCATCAAATGTTAGATAACACATGTAGCCATTCTCGGTCATCAAATGTTAGATAACAGATGTAGCAACTCTCGGTCATCAAATGTTAGATAACACATGTAGCCATTCTCGGTCATCAAATGTTAGATAACACATGTAGCCACTCTCGGTCATCAAATGTTAGATAACACATGTAGCCATTCTCGGTCATCAAATGTTAGATAACACATGTAGCCATTCTCGGTCATCAAATGTTAGATAACACATGTAGCCATTCTCGGTCATCAAATGTTAGATAACACATGTAGCCATTCTCGGTCATCAAATGTTAGATAACACATGTAGCCATTCTCGGTCATCAAATGTTAGATAACACATGTAGCCATTCTCCATCATCAAATGGTATCACCATCAATACCGCTGGCTTCTTTCAGGGCATAAGCCATTGACAACCCTGCTCCATCAAGTTCGATCTAGAGATGCTCTTTCTTCCTCTCCAGTTGATGTCCAGGGACCGAAGATGTCCTCTCTGCCTCTCCCCAGTTGAGGTCTCCACTCTGTCTCTCCCCAGTTGAGGTCCCCTCTCTGTCTCTCCCCAGTTGAGGTCCCCTCTCTGTCTCTCCCCAGTTGAGGTCCCCTCTCTTTCTCTCCCCAGTTGATGTCCAGGGATCGAAGATGTCCTCTCTGTCTCTCCCCGGTTGATGTCCATGGAACGAAGATGTCCTATCTGCCTCTCCCCAGTTGATGTCCAGGGACCGAAGATGCCCTCTCTGCAGTTGAAGTCCCCTCTCTGCCTCTCCCCAGCTGAGTTCCCCCCTCTGCCTCTCCCCAGTTGAGGTCCCCTCTGTGACTCTCCGCAGTTGAAGTCCCATCTCTGCCTCTCCCCAGTTGAAGTCCCCTCTCTGCCTCTCCCCAGTTGGTCCCTTCTCTGCCTCTCCCCAGTTTAAGCCCCTGTCTGCCTCTCCCCAGTTGAAGTCCCCTCTCTGCCTTTCCCCAGTTGAGGTCTCCTATCTGCCTTTCCCCAGTTGAGGTCCCCTCTCTGCCTTTCCTCAGTTGAGGTCCCCTATCTGCCTTTCCCCAGTTAAGGCCCCCCCTCTACCTCTCCCCAGTTGAGGTCACCCCTCTACCTCTCCCCAGTTGAGGTCCCCCCTCTATCTCTCCCCAGTTGAGGTCTCCCCTCTACCTCTCCCCAGTTGAGGTCCCCTATCTGCCTTTCCCCAGTTGAGGTCGCCCCTCTGCCTTTCCCCGGTTGAAGTCCCCTCTCTGCCTTTCCCCAGTTGAGGAACCCCCCCCCCCCCGGGTTGAGGTCCCCTCTCTGCCTCTCCCCAGTTGAGGTCCCCTCTCTACCTCTCCCCAGTTGAGGTCAAGGGACCGAAGTTCATTTTCGCAGACTCTTCTCCGTATGTTTCTTAGTCTACCTCTCCTCTTCTTTCCCTGTGGATTCCTTGTCACGGCCTGTCTGGCCACGATTGATGGTATATTCTGCCCCGTTTGTCCCATCCAATCCCATTTCCCACGTTTGATCTATTGCTCTACTGGCTGTTGTTGGCTCCTTTCCCATAGGACTTCATTCTTCCCCATGTCCTGCCAGGGGGAGGAAGACTAACGTCTGGTCAGGCACAGGATACTGACCAGACAAGTTAGTCAGGGTCAGGTACAACATACTGATCAGACATGTTAGTCAGGGTCAGGAACAACATACTGATCAGACATGTTAGTCAGGGTCAGGCACAACATACTGACCAGACAAGTTAGTCAGGGCCAGGCAAGACATACTGACCAGACAAGTTAGTCAGGGTCAGGCAAGACATACTGACCATACAAGTTAGTCAGGGTCAGGCCCAACATACTGATCAGACATGTTAGTCAGTGTCAGGCACACCATACTGACCAGACAAGTTAGTCAGGGTCAGGCAAGACATACTGACCAGACAAGTTAGTCAGGGTCAGTGAAAACATACTGATCAGATATGTTAATCAGGGTCAGGCACAGCATACTGACCAGACAAGTTAGTCAGGGTCAGGCAAGACATACTGACCAGACAAGTTAGTCAGGGTCAGTGAAAACATACTGATCAGGGTCAGGCACAGCATACTGACCAGACAAGTTAGTCAGAGTCAGGCAAGACATACTGACCAGACAAGTTAGTCAGGGTCAGTGAAAACATACTGAGTCAGGGTCAGGCACAGCATACTGACCAGACAAGTTAGTCAGGGTCAGGCAAGACATACTGACCAGACAAGTTAGTCAGGGTCAGTGAAAACATACTGGTCAGATATGTTAGTCAGGGTCAGGCACAACATACTGATCAGACATGTTAGTCAGGGTCAGGCAAGACATACTGACCAGATAAGTTAGTCAGGGTCAGGCAGAACATACTGACCAGACAAGTTAGTCAGGGCCAGGCAAGACATACTGACCAGACAAGTTAGTCAGGGTCAGGCAAGACATACTGACCAGACAAGTTAGTCAGGGTCAGGCCCAACATACTGATCAGACATGTTAGTCAGGGTCAGGCACACCATACTGACCAGACAAGTTAGTCAGGGTCAGGCAAGACATACTAACCAGACAAGTTAGTCAGGGTCAGTGAAAACATACTGATCAGATATGTTAATCAGGGTCAGGCACAGCATACTGACCAGACAAGTTAGTCAGGGTCAGGCAAGACATACTGACCAGACAAGTTAGTCAGGGTCAGTGAAAACATACTGATCAGGGTCAGGCACAGCATACTGACCAGACAAGTTAGTCAGAGTCAGGCAAGACATACTGACCAGACAAGTTAGTCAGGGTCAGTGAAAACATACTGAGTCAGGGTCAGGCACAGCATACTGACCAGACAAGTTAGTCAGGGTCAGGCAAGACATACTGACCAGACAAGTTAGTCAGGGTCAGTGAAAACATACTGGTCAGATATGTTAGTCAGGGTCAGGCACAACATACTGATCAGCCATGTTAGTCAGGGTCAGGCAAGACATACTGACCAGATAAGTTAGTCAGGGTCAGGCAAGGCATGCTGACCAGACAAGTTAGTCAGGGTCAGTGAAAACATATTGATCAGATGTTAGTCAGGGTCAGGCACAACATACTGATAAGACATGTTAGTCAGGGTCAGGCAAGACATACTGACCAGACATGTTAGTCAGGGTCAGGCACAACATACTGATCAGACATGTTAGTCAGGGTCAGGCACAACATACTGATTAGACATGTTAGTCAGGGTCAGGCACAACATACTGACCAGACATATTAGTCAGGGTCAGGTACAACATACTGACCAGACATGTTAGTCAGGGTCAGGCACAACATACTGATCAGACATGTTAGTCAGGGTCAGGTAAAATATACTGGCCAAGACACCTCACCTCGGCTTCCTCGTAGCCCTTCTCTGAAAACAGGCTGTTTTCATAGCAGCCGCGCTAACCGGATGAGGGATCGACGTAATCCTCGTAGTAGTGAGTGACACGCACATGAAGCCAGGCATAGCACAACCGCTTGGAGGACCCTGGTCCACTTTCATCAGCACGCTCAAGATGTAAGGAAAGCTACTATAACCCGCCACTTAACGTCATTTTCAGGGCGCACAAAAGAGTGACCTACTTATTGTGGGCATTCTAAACAACGAAACATCACCATGTCCTGCCAGAATATACCCATTATCATCCGTAAATATTTATTGACTAACGACTGGAGTTTCCTCTGTATTGCTTCTGTCATTCTCCAAGTTTCAGCCTCGTAAAGGAGTGCTGACTTGACTTTGGAATGAAACAATCTTTACTTCGTATTATCGTCGACTTATCTTCCTGGATTGTCATGTTATCAGGCGCGAGTGGTCCACCGGGGTCTTTGTGTATGACAAGGACAAGAATAGCACCACTGCCCCACAGAGAGCATGTCGTAAGAGGAGACTAACTGTGTGACGTGGCATAACACCGGCCATTGTTAGGTGGTTTGTTAAGAGCAGCATAGATGGCGCCTAAAAGGCTGCAGGTGTACTTTGATCTAGTGTTTGAGTCTATTAAGATGGACTCGCACATCGGTTAACCACCCTCCATAGGGGATTAATAAGCTCCTTGTTCTTTTTCTCCCCTTCCTCCTCTCTCTCCTCCGTCTTATTTTTCTTCTTCTTTTTCCTTCTCCTGTTCATCCTCGTTTTCATTTACTTCTTTTTTTCTTTTCTTCTTCTTCTTCTTCTTCTCCTCCTCCTCCTCCTCCTCCTCCTTCTTCTTCGTCTGCTTTTCTTCTTTTTCTTCTTGTTCTTGTTCTTCTTCTCCTCCTCTTCATTCTCCCTCTCCTCTGTCTTATTTTTCTTCTTCTTTTTCCGTCTCCTCTTCTTCTTCTCCTTCTTATTTTTCTTCCTCCTCTTCATCTCCTTTTTCATTTACTTCATTTTCTTCTTCTTTTTCTTCATCTTCTTCTCCTCCTTCTTCTCCTTTTCTTATATTTCTCCTATTGCTTGTTGTTGTTGTTGTTGTTGTTGTTGTTGTTGTTGTTGCTGCTGTTGTTGTTGTTGTTGTTGTTGTTGTTGTTGTTGTTGTTGTTCTTCTTCTTCTTCTTCTTCTTCTTCTTCTTCTTCTTCTTCTATGTTAATACTGAAAAGTACGTCGTGTCGTAGTGTACAGCGAGGCTGCGATGTACGTGCCTTTCCGCCGGACATAGCTGGTTTCAGCTGACATTTCCCACGAGGATCCTTATTCTCTTAGCCAGACTACAATTGTGCAGACTGTTTCCAGGGCCATCGTTTGGAGGTGGAATAGGGTCTTAGTCAGCTTTTTCACTGACCCTGATACAAGCCGTCAGCAATGAGTCGCTGGCTGTTATCACCTTATTCACTGCTGCATCTTCAACCCCAATTAATGATCTTACCCTAACAATTCAATCCTTCTTTTTCTGGACAATCTCACAATTATGAAAGTCTTGATGATTTTACTTGTTGTTATTGTTGAGAAAGTAAGATGGCCGCGCCTTAATGGCTGGGCGCTCGACTCTCCAGTGTTTGTGTCGTTTTTCGATGTTTGGTGGTTCCAGTCCGGATTATAATTCACAACTTCTTCACCAGGTGGTATCAGAGACTTTATTCTGTGGAATTGATGTGCTTTCGATCGGTTATCCTGTTTGTTATGCTGCATTTCGCTGCATGTCATGCCTGGCTTAAGTCGTGGGAGACCAGTCCATGACGGAGTTCAACTTTCTTTCTTAACTACACATCAGAATTCACTCTAGATTATCACTACTCAAGGACATTTCTGCTAGGACTGAAGCCGACTTCCTCCTGCCGGCCCCTTCCTCTACCGGAGATTACACGATACCTCTCCCAACCTCGCATTCTCAGCACAGCAAGGGTCACGTTGACTAAAAGGTGGACACAATCAGAAGCCTCGGCGGCGGGACACATAAAAACAGATAGTTTGACACGGACAGACAAGGAAAACCTGACACAAACATTGGTCTAACACACTCCTCGCGGCCCTCATCCAAAGGCAGCGGAGTACACGGCTCCCCCTGGGGAGTCTGTATGGATTTTGATCGACACGCTACGCATGGACACATCCTCAGCAGCTGGACATGGTAGTGGTCGATCGATGCAACATGCCTTTGACGCCTAGGCGAACCCTATTATTATTATTGTTGAGAGATATTGACAACGATTAAACTGACCATGATGATGAAGATGGCGAAAGCAAAGGCGACAGCTATGAAACGCGAGACGATAATACTCACAGATCTATCCAGGATAAGCCTCATGTGTCTGACCAGGGCCGAGTCTGACCTTGGCAGCGCCAGGCTCATGTACCGGTGCCTTGTGCTTCCAAAGAGTTTCAAGGAAAACCCTGTAGAGGTCACGGTCATTCAAGGTCAAGGTTAGATGGGATGTCTGAAAGTTATGCGGTGGAGGATGATGTGTGTGAGGATGAGCAAGGGAGTCGGCAGTGAGGCGAGGGGGGATGTGTTTGGATGGAAAATGGAGGTCTGTACGTTTTAAAATAATGACGAGAGTAAATGAAGTTCTTTTTCTCTTCTTCCTCTGGTTCTTCTTCTGGTTCTTCCTCTGGTTCTTCTTCTGGTTCTTCCTCTGGTTCTTCTTCTGGTTCTTCTTCTGGTTCTTTTTCTGGTTCTTCCTCTGGTTCTTCTTCTGGTTCTTCCTCTGGTTCTTCTTCTGGTTCTTCCTCTGGTTCTTTCTCTGGTTCTTCCTCTGGTTCTTGTTCTTCTTTTGGTTCTTCCTCTGGTTCTTCTTCTGGTTCTTCTTTTGGTTCTTCCTCTGGTTCTTCTTCTGGTTCTTCTTTTGGTTCTTCCTCTGGTTCTTCTTCTGGTTCTTCCTCTGGTTCTTCTTCTGGTTCTTATTCTGGTTCTTCTTCTGGTTCTTCCTCTGGTTCTTCTTGTGGTTCTTATTCTGGTTCTTCCTCTTATTTTTTTCCTTTGGTTCTTCCTCTGGTTCTTCCTCTGGTTCTTCTTCTGGTTCTTCTTCTGGTTCTTCTTCTGGTTCTTCTTCTGGTTCTTCTTCTGGTTCTTCTTCTGGTTCTTCTTCTGGTTCTTCTTCTGGTTCTTCTTCTGGTTCTTCCTCTGGTTCTTCCTCTGGTTCTTCTTCTGGTTCTTCCTCTGGTTCTTCTTCTGGTTCTTGTTCTTCTTCTGGTTCTTGTTCTTCTTCTGGTTCTTGTTCTTCTTCTGGTTCTTCCTCTGGTTCTTCTTCTGGTTCTTCCTCTGGTTCTTCTTCTGGTTCTTCCTCTGGTTCTTCCTCTGGTTCTTCTTCTGGTTCTTCCTCTGGTTCTTCCTCTGGTTCTTGTTCTTCTTCTGGTTCTTCCTCTGGTTCTTATTCTGGTTCTTGTTCTTCCTCTGGTTCTTCCTCTGGTTCTTGTTCTTCCTCTGGTTCTTCTTCTGGTTCTTCCTCTGGTTCTTCTTCTGGTTCTTTCTCTGGTTCTTCCTCTGGTTCTTCTTCTGGTTCTTCCTCTGGTTCTTCTTCTGGTTCTTCCTCTGGTTCTTCCTCTGGTTCTTCTTCTGGTTCTTGCTCTGGTTCTTCCTCTGGTTCTTCTTCTGGTTCTTGTTCTTCTTCTGGTTCTTGTTCTTCCTCTGGTTCTTCCTCTGGTTTTTCCTCTGGTTCTTATTCCTTCTTGTTCAGCTTCTTCTTTTTCATCTTCTTCTTATTGTTATTCATTATCTTCTTTGTCATCTTCTTCTTCTTCCTTATCTCCTCATCTTCCTATTCCTCTTTTTCTTCTTTTTCCATTTATCCTTATTTTTCTTCTTTTTCCTCCTTTGCTTCTTCGTCTTCTTCTTCTTTTTAGTCTTCTCCTCTTTTTCTTCTTCTTATTGTTCATCTTGTTTTTCTTATTATTATTCTAGTCATCCTCTCTGAGCGATAACTCTTAAGGATTCTAGAGATTAATGTCGGGGACCCTCTGTGGATTCTCTTACCACCCTTGGCAAAACCAAAAATGGTACCTGATCCATTCCCGGCCACAGGGGCGAGCGTAGAGCAGACGACAGTATGCAACGTCGATGCCCGGATAAACAACTCTGAGGTACTAATGTCGGGCCCTACTACCTCCACTAACATACCTGGCCTCGAGATGACTCCTGTAACTGTCAGTTCGACCGTATTCAGGCCACACGACTTTGCTAGATAAGAAAGTACACGAGTATAAACAAAATATTGGTCAGACACTGGGCTGGGTATCAAGATGCTGCGCAGCGCATGAGCTGCAGCGGTCAGCGACCCATAGCTGACTGCTAGCGTCAGGGCCAGAGAACCAGAGCTGCCAAGACCCTTCTACATCTCCACGCGGTGATCCTGGATAACAGACTGCAGCAGGGCAGACTAGCTAAGGAGAAGGGATCGAAGAGGGAATGCTAACCCGATACTAAAAAAAATACTTGCTGAAGTCGGATGTGTTGGACTGAAAGATGCAAATATCGCAGTCAAGCTGTAAACTACGACACAACGCATTCCGTTCTCTGGACTACATTCTACTACTTAAGCCTTTTCAGGGTTTGTTAGCGGGAGATTGAGAACGAACGAAGCCAAGCCAGATACTGGGCTAAGCCACGTGTTCTCCGAACATCAGCACCCGTCCTGTGTTATCTACATAGGTTAGTACGCCGCGCCGGTCTGGAAGAACTCAGGACATGTCAAACTTATTGATTCAGTACTGCACGAGACAAGGCGAATAGTCATTGGGTGTCTAAGATTCACAACAAATAAAAGCAAAGAAGGAACATCGCTTGGTACGGTCACATATCGAGATCAAGTGGTTTTGCAAATACGATCCTCCACGGAAAGGTGCAAGGCAGACGACGAAGAAGCCGTCCCAAAAAGAGGTGGGAGGACAACTTAAAAGAATGGACCAATCTCCGACCAGAAGAGGCACAGGCATCGGTTGCTGACGGAGAAGGTTGGCGTGGTGTTGTGAGGATGTCTTCATGTGTGCCCCAACGACCTCACCGTTTACGGAATGACCTGACCTGATCGGACACGACCTGACATGAACCGAGCTCACCTGACTTGACCTCACATGACCTGACCTTACCTCACCTCACCTCACCTGACCTTTCCTAACCTGAGAGAATTTACCCCATGACGTAGCGCCACCAGACATGAAGAATTGTCGCATCAGAGATAGAAAGAGAGTTACAGGTAAATGACCCAAGACACTATGTTTGAACACCAGGTACAACGCACAAGACCAAAGTCAAGACGAAGTTTCTTACAGTCAACCCAGCCCCTACAGACTAAAGTCAAGACGAAGTTTCTTTCAGTCAACCTAGCCTCTACAGACTAGACCTGGAAAACGCCGCATCGAAAGGTGGAAACAGCTGACACAGGTCCCCTTGATCGAGTTACGGGAGGAACCTGCGCCTGGACATCTCCTGCCCTACGCAACATGGAAGTCACTAAATAGACTTTGAACAGGAAAAACCTGAAAAGATGGGGATACAGGGATGATGAAACATGGGAATGTGGAGTAACACAAGACCAGGACCATCTGATGATCTGCCCAAACCTCCGGGAGACTTGTAGCATGGATGACCTGCTGAGTGCCAGTGACAGGATAATCCACGTGGCTGAATACTAGAAGAATGAAGTATGCCGTAGTGCCTGGAATACGGACAGTATTTTGATTTTCAGTACCACCACATCCTCGCTCTGTACAACACGCTTAAAATTTTGAAATTGTGCTATTGTTTAAACCCATTGACCCAGAAATGTTTAAAATTTAACTTACCAGCTGACACATCCAGTTCATTCAAATCTATCCCATAAGCTGTGAGATCAAACATCAAGCCATGGACACGCCTCTCTGCCAACGGCACACAGTTCAGCTCTGGTCTGTCCATAGAAGCCACCGCCCCGTAGGCGTGGCATGAGCTATTGACAAACTCATCACTCAGACCAAGAAGACGCGCCGATTGTCCGCTCGAACCGTCCGAAGCAATGACGATCTTCCTTCCTGGGTATTTTTCTATCTCTGCGATCCTGTCCCGGCTGAACTGCGGGGTGGGGGTGGACAATAAATGACAGAAATCATGATTGATATGGTCAAATGAAATGACAGAAATCATGATTGATATGATCAAGGGAAATGACAGAAATCATGATTGATATGGTCAAGGGAAATGACATAAATCATGATTGATATGGTCAAGGGAAATGACAGAAATCATGATTGATATGGTCAAGGGAAATGACAGAAATCATGATTGATATGGTCAAGGGAAATGGCAGAAATCATGATTGATATGGTCAAGGGAAATGGCAGAAATCATGATTGATATGATCAAGGGAAATGGCAGAAATCATCATTGATATGGTCAAGGGAAATGACAGAAATCATGATTGATATGGTCAAGGGAAATGACAGAAATCATGATTGATATGGTCAAGGGAAATAGCAGAAATCATGATTGATATGGTCAAGGGAAATGGCAGAAATCATGATTGATATGGTCAAGGGAAATGGCAGAAATCATGATTGATATGGCCAAGGGAAATGGCAGAAATCATGATTGATATGGTCAAGGGAAATGGCAGAAATCATGATTGATATGGTCAAGGGAAATGGCAGAAATCATGATTGATATGGTCAAGGGAAATGGCAGAAATCATGATTGATATGGTCAAGGGAAATGGCAGAAATCATGATTGATATGGTCAAGGGAAATGGCAGAAATCATGATTGATATGGTCAAGGGGTTATATTATTTGTTTCAATTGTGGTCATCATTATTTACTTACTTTGTGCATTGCCCTACGTCACACGGCATAGGTCCATTGTTCAGACATGGTCTACTTTAGATAGGCTGTCCGATTCACTGAGAAAACCCCTTGAAACGTCATATTCCACCACCGACTAAATAACGGAATTAGTATTGTGCCAAGGTTTATAATCAAACCATCCTCCACACAGAGAAATAAAACAAATTCACGTCACAAAACTCAACACATCACAGTTGAGAGTGATCCTTTGTGATGTTGTCTGCATCGAGTCACCCCAGATTGAGTCACCTCAGATTGAGTCACCCCATATTGAGTCACCCCAGATCGAGTCACCCAAGATCGAGTCACCCCAGATCGAATCACCACCCCAGGTCGAGTCACCCCAGATTGAGTCACCCTAGATCGAGTCACCCCAGATTGAGTCACCTCAGATTGAGTCACCCCAGATTGAGTCACTTCAGATCGAGTCACCCCAGATCGAGTCACCACCCCAGATCGAGTCATCCCAGATTGATTCACCCCAGATTGAGTCACCCTAGATCGAGTCACCCCAGATTGAGTCACCCCAGATCGAGTCACCCCAGATCGAATCACCCCAGATTGAGTCACCACCCCAGATCGAGTCACCCCAGATCGAGTCACCCCAGATCGAGTCACCACCCCAGATCGAGTCACCCCAGATCAGTCTCTCCAGATCGAGTCACCACCCCAGATTGAGTCACACCAGATCGAGTCTCTCTAGATCGAGTCACCACCCCAGATTGAGTCACCCCAGATCGAGTCTCTCCAGATCGAGTCACCACCCCAGATCGAGTCACCCCAGATTGAGTCACCCCAGATCGAGTCTCTCCAGATCGAGTCACCCCAGATCGAGTCTCTCCAGATCGAGTCACCCCAGATCGAGTCTCTCCAGATCGAGTCACCTCAGATCTAGTCAGTCTGGCGGAGTGTTCAGTTCAAGACAAGAGGCGGGCAGCACTATAAGTGAAGGAGCAACATCAAAAGATGGACTGATGTCAGTCTGACAGAGTGTACCGTCGAGACAAGAGACAAAAGATATTGAAGGTCCATCGCAGCCAACCTTCGATGCGGAATCGGCACTTGAATTGAATTATCCTGGATAACAGGCTGCAACAGGGCAGACTGGCTAAGGAGAAGGGATCGAAGAGAGAAGGCTAGACCTGTACCAAAAATGCCTTGCTAAAGTCGGATGTGTTGGACCGAATAGTGCAAATATCGCAGTCAAGCTGTAAACTACGACACAATGCATTCTGATCTCCGGACTACATTCTGCTACTTGCAAAGAGCTTTACAGGTTTTGGTAGCGGGAGTTTGAGAACAACGACCAGGAATAGAAAGAGGAATTACATTAGATTGAATACCAGAGAGGTAACTAACAGCCAAAAGGGTAGTGTTCGAATCCCGTAAATGTAAAATATCCCCTGGTCTCAACGGAGATGATATCTCGCGCCTGGTCCTGCCAGTGACGGACGATAAACTCGGCGCACACGAAGAAGAACCCTTGACAACTGCAAAGGGACGAGACGAGGCTGTGAACCGCTATCCGGGCAAGCATTCTGAAAATAATGAGATTCCTACCCAATAGTGGCCTGCACGAAGGTCAAAAGAAAGCAGCCCCTCCTTCATGCAGAGACACAAGCCAATCATCTGTTTTTTTTCTCCACACTCGATTACAAGTATACAAAAATACCTTTATATTCTCAGACGAAGAGCTAATAAGGGCTCTTCACAAACACCAGTCTTAGAACTACTGCAATACGCCGTTCTCTCTCATCTCATGCCCAATAAAGTACTCTCCCGATGACCCGTCCAATAAATGTCAAATGAAAGGCCAGAAACAAGCTGCTACTCTTCAGATTGTCGTAGTGATAATATTTCCTTTTCCCGATTAGTTCCTACCAATCATTCTGTTATTATTTTCTTCTCTGTTCTACGAATTATTGGTATTATTCCAAGAAATCCACTCCAGATTGGACACTGTCCACATGAAGTTACATGTACTGCTGCAGGTGAAGCATGGGTGTACTGCTGCAGGTGAAGCATGGATGTACTGCTGCAGGCGAAGCATGAGCTGACCTCTGCAGCTAGCTCTGGCCTCTTTGCAGGAGGGAAATATCAATGTGCTTACGTGAGCTCTGGGAGTAATGGTTTGTGTAACAATTATTTTTACATGATGGGGTTTGCTAGTCCCACGTACAACCTTCTTTAGTCGGTATTAATGGCGGGTTTCAGCTGTGCTTCTCCATTATCTCGGAGAGGTACTGCGCCTCAGTGTACGAGGATAGGTCAGTGTTCTTTTTCTTCTTCTGATTCTACTTCTTCTTTGATGATTCGAGCTGACAGGCGAGTAATGATAGACAGCGTAGCAACTGCAATTGGGTGTTTGCCTGGTTTAGCCTACAGCGTAGTGCAGGATCCTCCCTTGGCGGGAGATGTTTCACAAATAACGAATAGGTTGAACGTGAAGTGCAAAGGCGGTTGAGACAGTAGACCAAAGACTTGTATCTGCAGGTTGTGGCTGAGACAGCAGACCAAGACCAAAGACTTGTATCTGCAGGTTGTGGCTGAGACATCAGACCAAGACCAAAGACTTGTGTCTTGCAGGTTGTGGCTGAGACAGCAGATCAAGACCAAAGACTTGTATCCTGCAGGTTGTGGCTGAGACAGCAGACCAAAGACTTGTATCCTGCAGGTTGTGGCTGAGACAGCAGACTTGTATCTTGCAGGATGTGGCTGAGACAGCAGACCAAAGACTTGTATCCTGCAGGTTGTGGCTGAGACAGCAGACTTGTATCTTGCAGGTTGTGGATGAGACAGCAGATCAAACACTTCCACGCTGTAGGTTTTGGTTCACTGATGAACCGATGGGATAAGTGTATCAATGTTGGTGGGAATTATGTTGAGAAATAAGGGACAATGTCGGTGCAACAATAAATGGTTTTTAAGTTAGTATCTCATTTAGTTTTTTAAAATATAAATTTGTGACACATTTACTGACTTGACATTGTATGTGTGTTTCCAATTTGATTCGCCTGTCGTCAGTGATTCTGCATCTCTCAAGGTTTTCCTCGCCAATCACGTAATGTCGAATGTTCAGAGCAGCTTAGGTCTTCCTCTCGGTCTCAACCAGGGGACTGTATCCTTGAGTAGAATGTTGGACAACTCACTTGATGGTGACATGTCAGCCTAGCCGTTTGTAAAATTGTCAGAAAATCGTTACCCGGTCTCATATTATGTCTGGGGTCAAGATACTGAGCAGCGCGTGAGCTGCAGTGGTCAGCGACCCATAGATGACTGCTAGCGTCAGGGCCAGCGAACCAGAGCTGCCAAGACCCTTCTATACCTCCACGCGGGAATCCTGGATAACAGGCAGCAGCAGGGTAGACTAACCCGAATGCTAACCCGGTACTCAAAAAAGGCTTGCTGAAGTCGGATGTGTTGGACCGAAATGTGAAAATATTGCAGTCGATCTGTAAATTACGACACAACGCATTCCATTCTCTGGACTATATTCTGCTACTTAAGCCCTTTCAGGGTTTGGAAGCGGGAGATTGAGAATGAGCAGAACCAAACCAAGCCAAGCCAAGCCAGGCCAAGCCAAGCCAAGCCAAGCCAAGCCAAGCCAAGCCAGACCAAGCCAGGCCAAGCCAAGCCAGGCTAGGCCAAGCCAAGCCAAGCCAAGCCAAACCAGGCCAAGCCAAGCCAGGCCAAGCCAAGCCAGACCAAGCCAATTCAAGCCAAGCCAGGCCAGGCCAAGCCAAGCCAGACCAAACCAAGCCATATTCTGTCTGCTCCAACTGCTTCAGATGCTTTATTTGTTCCCCACAAGCATCACTCACAAGAACAAGCACTTCTGCCACCCTGTTATCCTCCTTACCACTTCGCTCTATGAGTCCTCATCCCCCCCCCCCCCACCCCCCTCTTCCCAAAATCTGCCAGATTTTACATCATGACCAAATCCATATCAAACCCCTATTTAAACAATGGCTACCCTCTCACATGTTCACTTTCCCACATGACTAGTTTTTCACTTAAATATGTCACGAGTACAAACTCCCCCCCCCCCCCCCGCTCTCATCTCTGGAGAATACACCCCAATTGCTGTCGACAATGTGGGCACGGAATTGTTGTTGATGTTTATTATCCCCATCTGATGTTGTTTACCAAAACAGCTGATAGCTCTGCGTGATATTTGTTTTATTATCAATTCCAAGAATTTATGGCGATGAACTATCAAGGGAAGAGGATGCAAAAGTTATGTGGTGTGAAATTAAATCGTTGACAAAAAGTCATTAATGTCGCTATGGAGAGATGGGATGAAAGAATTTCTAGCATCAAACTCATTGTGAGAATCAATCATCATCATGTAGCATATCCTTGACAGAACGTCGCTCTCACCACATACATTCGACAAGAATCTCGATCAGCAGTCAGTCTAGCCGACAGCTCCATGTTCCTGTTTAGGGTGTCCTTGATATTGTGAAAATATCGTGGAGAAATGAAATGTCTGAGAAAATCCGCTTTTGTCAGCAAGAAAGATTGAATTACTAATTATATATGTTCTTTGTGCGCCAAATTCGGAGCATAAGGCAGAAACAAATGATCTCCAGTTTGAACGGTGTGACGCCGCTGTTTTTAGATCTTGTATGGTGCTGAGACCCATAGTTGAGCCCTCTCGAATGATTGTTCTTCTGAGTGTTTCATTGGGACTCCCTCTTTTCTGAACGCTCCTTGGCGTCAATTCGAGTGCTTGCAATGGAAGACGGTTGCTGTTCATTCTAAGAACATGTCCGATGTATGTCCATCGTTTTTTTTGGGGGATGATGGTCGACACGTAAAGTTGATCTGTCTCTGTTCTTATCGAGTCATTAGCTATGAACTGGTCCCAGCTGCCGAAGACGGATGTGTCGGGCCGAAAGGTGCAAATATCGCAGTCAAGCTGTAAACTAGCGACACAACGCATTCCGTTCTCCGGACTACACCCTGCTGCTTGCAAAGCCCTGTTCGGGACATGGTAGCGGGAGATTGAGAACAAAGGCAGCAGAAGAACTGGTCCCAGCGTATTTTCAATAATTTTCTTATACATTTATTTTCTTCTTCATTTCTTCTTCTTCTTCTTTTTCGTTCATCCTCAGATCAAGGTTCCGTTTTCTCTTACAAAGGACACAGTTGTTTGTAAGGCTGTTTTATCTCCATACAACTTTTGTCTCATATCTGTCTCCACGACGGCAGTATTGTTCTTTCTTTTCCTGTGTGAGCATGCAGCTTTGCAGAATGTGTTCCACGGCCATACATTTATTTTAAAAGACATATAGTTTGTTTTCCATCGCTTTTGTTGTCTTCCAGCTTTCACGTCCATATGCCAGGACTTACATTACGATTGAGTTGAATTGTCTGAGCTTGGTATGTTTGCTCAGTGTCATTGATTTTCCAGATGTTGGTGAGCTGATTAAAGGCGCACGAGACCAAAGCAGTTTTAGTGGAAATTTCTTTCGTGGCATCTCCATTCAGTGTCATTTTGAGTAATTGCAACTTCAGAAAAGTCGCATGAAATGAAGTGTCTGAGAAAAGTCGTTTTTTGTCACCAAGAAAGATTGACTAAGTAAATGCTACCTCAGAAAAGTCGCAATAAATGAGGTGTCTGAGAAAAGTCGTTTTTGTCACCAAGAAAGATTGACTAAGTAAATGCTACCTCAGAAAAGTCGCAATAAATGAGGTGTCTGAGAAAAGTCGTTTTTGTCACCAAGAAAGATTGACTAAGTAAATGCTACCTCAGAAAAGTCGCAATAAATGAGGTGTCTGAGAAAAGTCGTTTTTGTCACCAAGAAAGATTGACTAAGTAAATGCTACCTCAGAAAAGTCGCAATAAATGAGGTGTCTGAGAAAAGTCGTTTTTGTCACCAAGAAAGATTGACTAAGTAAATGCTACCTCAGAAAAGTCGCAATAAATGAGGTGTCTGAGAAAAGTCGTTTTTTGTCACCAAGAAAGATTGACTAAGTAAATGCTACCTCAGAAAAGTCGCAATAAATGAGGTGTCTGAGAAAAGTCGTTTTTGTCACCAAGAAAGATTGACTAAGTAAATGCTACCTCAGAAAAGTCGCAATAAATGAGGTGTCTGAGAAAAGTCGTTTTTGTCACCAAGAAAGATTGACTTAAGTAAATGCTACCTCAGAAAAGTCGCAATAAATGAGGTGTCTGAGAAAAGTCGTTTTTGTCACCAAGAAAGATTGACTAAGTAAATGCTACCTCAGAAAAGTCGCAATAAATGAGGTGTCTGAGAAAAGTCGTTTTTTGTCACCAAGAAAGATTGACTAAGTAAATGCTACCTCAGAAAAGTCGCAATAAATGAGGTGTCTGAGAAAAGTCGTTTTTGTCACCAAGAAAGATTGACTAAGTAAATGCTACCTCAGAAAAGTCGCAATAAATGAGGTGTCTGAGAAAAGTCGTTTTTGTCACCAAGAAAGATTGACTTAAGTAAATGCTACCTCAGAAAAGTCGCAATAAATGAGGTGTCTGAGAAAAGTCGTTTTTGTCACCAAGAAAGATTGACTAAGTAAATGCTACCTCAGAAAAGTCGCAATAAATGAGGTGTCTGAGAAAAGTCGTTTTTGTCACCAAGAAAGATTGACTTAAGTAAATGCTACCTCAGAAAAGTCGCAATA
>JAVGWX010000014.1:58953617-58968617 GCA_036924085.1 Ariolimax columbianus
CAGAGAGGCTAACCTTTAAAAAAATTGTCCGTCTGTATAACACAGACAAGAACAGCACCACTGCCACACGGAGAGCATGTCGTAGGTGACGACTAACTGTGTGACATGGCATAACACCGGCCATCGTTAGGTGGTTTGTTAAACGCAGCATAGATGGCGCCTAACAGGCTGCGGGTCTACTTTGCTCTAGTCCTGGACTCTACTAAGATGGACTCGCACATCGGTTAGCCACCCTCCGTAAGCGCTTGTCCCAACGCTGCAGAGTATTAAGCTGCTCGATCCTAGTCCACCAATCAGGGAATCTTTGTCCCGGCTATATCCAGCTCATACCAGAGCTGGGACCTAATAGCAGTACAGGTCGACTAATGTCGTTTTTATAGCAATTGTTTTTTGACGAGATGGGCTTTGCTGGCCCTACGCTCCATCTTCCTCATGTCTCATCCGGGGCTTAGGACCGGTCACGGCGGAGTTGTAAGATAGTTTGCCGGCTGATACATTGGCAATGTCGCATTGTAAGAAAGTTTGCCGGCTGATGCATCGGCTTTGTAGCATTGTAAGAAAATTTGCCGGCTGATGCGTCGGCAATGTCGCATTGTAAGAAAGTTTGCCGGCTGATACATTGGCTATGTCGCATTGTAAGAAAGTTTGCTGGCTGATACATCGGCTATGTCGCATTGTAAGAAAGTTTGCTGGCTGATACATCGGCTATGTCGCATTGTAAGAAAGTTTGCTGGCTGATACATTGGCAATGTCGCATTGTAAGAAAGTTTACTGGCTGATACATTGGCAATGTCGCACTGTAAGAGAGTTTACAAGCAAATATATCGACCTTGTGAAGTGAACCATTTAATCGCCGGCTGCTTAACAGGTACCAGTGTTTCTAATCGTTGTTCCCCTTTCGGGCCCTGCTAACTGCAAGTCAATACTAACTTTGTTCTTTGATATTTCCTTTGCATTTCAGATAAATGTCACAGCCACACGATCTAGTCGAGCCAAATATCTCTTAAGCCCTCTCATAAGAAACGGAATCTCTGGAATCGATCCATCCCTCTGCCACGTTTCTTCATCAGTTAGATTCAAGGATAATGCTGGCAAATGCTTATAGCCGGAGCTATAATCAGAATTATTTGGCCATCAACTGCAGATTCACATCAAAATTGTGTTAGTTCCCTGTGGAGCACAGGTCTTTAACAAATACACTACGTCCTCATTTCCGGGACCATCTGCATCCACACTGTCTACATATTACATGTTTCGTATATGTTTACACCGAGCTCTCTTCTTCGTGTGTGTCGGTCGGCTCCAGAACAGAGACTGTCTTGTAATGCTATTAGCTGGGTTTCTTGATATGTGTTTTATCAAACTCCTTCGCTTCACCTGCTGTTCAATTGTTATCTGTCTCATCCACCCCCCCCCCCCTCCCACCGCTCTTGGGTCCATATTATCGATTTTATCAAACCGTTTCAATAATTATTTTCTTCGCTTCAATGGCCGATTCATTCATTCAATCATACATCCATCCGTACATCCATCCATTCATCCATCCACCCATCACACCATTCATTCATTTCCACATCTATTCTTTCATTCACCCATCCATTCATGCATTAAATAATTGTATGTATTCATTTATACATTTGTTCGCTCATTCATTCATGCATCCATTTATTCATTCATCCGTCATTCATTCATTCATTCAATAACGCATTCATTCATTCATTTATACATTCTTTCACTCATTCAATCATTCATTCATTTATTCACCTATCCATCCATCCATTCATCCATCCATTCATTCATTCAAAAATTAATTCATTCATTTATACATTCGATCGCTTATTCAAACATCCATCCATTTATTCATTCAAATATTACATTTATTCATTCATTTATACATTTTTTTGCTAATTCATTCATTCCTATTCGTCTACTTATTTATCCATCCACCCATCCATCAAATTCATTCATTCCTATTCGTCTACTTATTTATCCATCCACCCATCCATCAAATTCATTCATTCCTATTCGTCTACTTATTTTTTAGTCCATCCATTCATCCATCCACCCATCCATCCACCCATCTAATTCATTGATTCCTTCACTCATTCTTTCACTCATTCCTTCACTCATTCCTTCACTCATTCCTTCACTCATTCCTTCACTCATTCCTTCACTCATTCCTTCACTCATTCCTTCACTCATTCCTTCACTCATTCCTTCACTCATTCCTTCATTGATTCCTTCACTCATTCCTTCACTCATTCCTTCACTCATTCCTTCACTCATTCCTTCACTCATTCCTTCACTCATTCCTTCACTCATTCCTTCACTCATTCCTTCACTCATTCCTTCACTCATTCCTTCACTCATTCCTTCACTCATTCCTTCACTCATTCCTTCACTCATTCCTTCACTCATTCCTTCACTCATTCCTTCACTCATTCCTTCACTCATTCCTTCACTCATTCCTTCACTCATTCCTTCACTCATTCCTTCACTCATTCCTTCACTCATTCCTTCACTCATTCCTTCACTCATTCCTTCACTCATTCCTTCACTCATTCCTTCCCTCATTCCTTCCCTCATTCCTTCCCTCATTCCTTCACTCATTCCTTCACTCATTCCTTCACTCATTCCTTCACTCATTCCTTCACTCATTCCTTCACTCATTCCTTCACTCATTCCTTCACTCATTCCTTCACTCATTCCTTCACTCATTCCTTCACTCATTCCTTCACTCATTCCTTCACTCATTCCTTCACTCATTCCTTCACTCATTCCTTCACTCATTCCTTCACTCATTCCTTCACTCATTCCTCCTTTCTTTGTATTTTTCTGGCGTTCCGTCTGACAAGAATGTTGTGCTCTATGTAGTAGAGAGGTTGCATTTGTTGTTTTCTGTTTGGGGTGAAATAAACAAACATAGCCATCACGCACACGACGTGGCGACATCAGTGGTGAAGCAGATTGAAGTCCTCTGCTTACAAACTCTTCGACTATGTTGCCAATGGAACTGAGAGATTAATCCATTAATGGGAAATGGATTGAAGAGTTGATAGCTGGTTGTCGTATGGGTAGGTGTAAGACGAGGAGAAAAGGAGGAGGGAGAAGATGAAGAAGAGGAAGAACAAGAGGAAGAAGAAGAAGATGAGCACAATGAAGAAGAAGAAAAGCAAGAGAAAGAAGAAGAAACTAAGAAAAAACACATATAAAGATGAGGAAGAGGAAGAATAAGAAGAATAAGAAGAGGAAAAAGGACACGACGAAGAAAAGGAACAGAAAATGAAAATAAAGTAGATAAGGAAATAGAAGAATAGGAGGAAGAGGAAGAAGAGGAAAAAAGACCAAGAACGAGAGGAAGAAGAAGAGAAAGAGAAAGAGGAAAAAAAGAAGAAGAAGAAGAAGGAGAGGAAAGAAGAAAAAAAGAAGAAGAAGAAGAACAAGAAGAAGAAGAAGAAGAAGAATAAGAAGAAGAAGAAGAAGAAGAAGAGAAGGAGAAGAAAGAAGAAGAAGAAGAACAAGAAGAAGAGAAGCAAGCAGAAGAAGAAGAAGAAGAAGAAGAAGAGAAGGAGAAGAAAGAAGAAGAAGAAGAACAAGAAGAAGAGAAGCAAGCGGAAGAAGAAGAAGAAGAAGAAGAGAAGGAGAAGAAAGAAGAAGAAGAAGAACAAGAAGAAGAGAAGCAAGCAGAAGAAGAAGAAGAAGAAGAAGAAGAAGAAGAAGAAGAGAAGCAAGCAGAAGAAGAAGAAGAAGAGAAGCAAGCAGAAGAAGAACAAGAAATGAAGCAAGCAGAAGAAGAAGAAGAAGAAGAAGAGAAGCCAGTAGAAGAAGAAGAAGAAGAAGAAGAGAAGCAAGTAGAAGAAGAACAAGAAGAATAGAAGAAGAAGAGAAGCAAGCAGAAGAAGAAGAAGAAGAAGAAGAGAAGCAAGTAGAAGAAGAAGAAGAAGAAGAAGAAGAAGAGAAGCAAGAAGAAGAAGAAGAAAAAGAAGAAGAAGAAGAAGAAGAGAAGCAAGTAGAAGAAGAAGAGAAGCAAGTAGAAGAAGAAGAAGAAGAAGAAGAGAAGCAAGTAGAAGAAGAAGAAGAAGAAGAAGAAGAAGAAGAGAAGCAAGAAGAAGAAGAAGAAGAAGAAGAAGAAGAAGAAGAAGAAGAAGAAGAACAAGAAGAAGAAGAAGAAGAAGAGAAGCAAGAAGAAGAAGAAGAAGAAGAAGAAGAAGAAGAAGAAGAAGAAGAAGAAGAAGAAGAGAAGCAAGAAGAAGAAGAAGAAGAAGAAGAGAAGCAAGTAGAAGAAGAAGAAGATAAGCAAGAAGAAGAAGAAGAAGAAGAAGAAGAAGAAGAAGAAGAACAAGAAGAAGAAGAAGAGAAGCAAGTAGAAGAAGAAGAAGAAGAAGAAGAGAAGCAAGAAGAAGAAGAAGAAGAAGAAGAAGAAGAAGAAGAAGAAGAAGAAGAAGAAGAGAAGCAAGTAGAAGAAGAAGAAGAAGAGAAGCAAGTAGAAGAAGAAGAAGAAGAGAAGCAAGTAGAAGAAGAAGAAGAAGAAGAAGAAGAAGAAGAAGGAGAGAAGCAAGTAGAAGAAGAAGAAGAAGAGAAGCAAGTAGAAGAAGAAGAAGAAGAAGAAGAAGAAGAAGAAGGAGAGAAGCAAGTAGAAGAAGAAGAGAAGCAAGTAGAAGAAGAAGAAGAAGAAGAGAAGCAAGTAGAAGAAGAAGAAGAAGAAGAAGAGAAGCAAGTAGAAGAAGACGAAGAAGAAGAACAAGAAGAAGAAGAGAAGCAAGTAGAAGAAGAAGAAGAAGAGAAGCAAGTAGAAGAAGAAGAAGAAAAGAAGCAAGTAGAAGAAGAAGAAGAAGAGAAGCAAGTAGAAGAAGAAGAAGAAGAAGAAGAGAAGCAAGTAGAAGAAGAAGAAGAAGAAGAAGAGAAGCAAGTAGAAGAAGAAGAAGAAGAAGAGAAGCAAGTAGAAGAAGAAGAAGAAGAAGAGAAGCAAGTTGAAGAAGAAGAAGAAGAAGAAGAAGAAGAAGAAGAAGAAGAAGAAGAAGAAGAAGAGAAGCAAGTAGTAGAAGAAGAAGAAGAAGAAGAAGAGAAGCAAGTAGAAGAAGAAGAAGAAGAAGAAGAAGAAGAAGAAGAAGAGAAGCAAGAAGAAGAAGAAGAAGAAGAAGAAGAAGAAGAGGAAAGAAGAAAAAAAGAAGAAGAAGAAGAACAAGAAGAAGAAGAAGAAGAAGAAGAAGAAGAAGAAGAAGAGAAGGAGAAGAAAGAAGAAGAAGAAGAACAAGAAGAAGAGAAGCAAGCAGAAGAAGAAGAAGAAGAAGAAGAAGAGAAGGAGAAGAAAGAAGAAGAAGAAGAAGAAGAAGAAGAGAAGCAAGGCTTCTTAACAGGTACCAGTGTTTCTAATCGTTGTTCCCCTTTCGGGCCCTGCTAACTGCAAGTCAATACTAACTTTGTTCTTTGATATTTCCTTTGCATTTCAGATAAATGTCACAGCCACACGATCTAGTCGAGCCAAATATCTCTTAAGCCCTCTCATAAGAAACGGAATCTCTGGAATCGATCCATCCCTCTGCCACGTTTCTTCATCAGTTAGATTCAAGGATAATGCTGGCAAATGCTTATAGCCGGAGCTATAATCAGAATTATTTGGCCATCAACTGCAGATTCACATCAAAATTGTGTTAGTTCCCTGTGGAGCACAGGTCTTTAACAAATACACTACGTCCTCATTTCCGGGACCATCTGCATCCACACTGTCTACATATTACATGTTTCGTATATGTTTACACCGAGCTCTCTTCTTCGTGTGTGTCGGTCGGCTCCAGAACAGAGACTGTCTTGTAATGCTATTAGCTGGGTTTCTTGATATGTGTTTTATCAAACTCCTTCGCTTCACCTGCTGTTCAATTGTTATCTGTCTCATCCACCCCCCCCCCCCCTCCCACCGCTCTTGGGTCCATATTATCGATTTTATCAAACCGTTTCAATAATTATTTTCTTCGCTTCAATGGCCGATTCATTCATTCAATCATACATCCATCCGTACATCCATCCATTCATCCATCCACCCATCACACCATTCATTCATTTCCACATCTATTCTTTCATTCACCCATCCATTCATGCATTAAATAATTGTATGTATTCATTTATACATTTGTTCGCTCATTCATTCATGCATCCATTTATTCATTCATCCGTCATTCATTCATTCATTCAATAACGCATTCATTCATTCATTTATACATTCTTTCACTCATTCAATCATTCATTCATTTATTCACCTATCCATCCATCCATTCATCCATCCATTCATTCATTCAAAAATTAATTCATTCATTTATACATTCGATCGCTTATTCAAACATCCATCCATTTATTCATTCAAATATTACATTTATTCATTCATTTATACATTTTTTTGCTAATTCATTCATTCCTATTCGTCTACTTATTTATCCATCCACCCATCCATCAAATTCATTCATTCCTATTCGTCTACTTATTTATCCATCCACCCATCCATCAAATTCATTCATTCCTATTCGTCTACTTATTTTTTAGTCCATCCATTCATCCATCCACCCATCCATCCACCCATCTAATTCATTGATTCCTTCACTCATTCTTTCACTCATTCCTTCACTCATTCCTTCACTCATTCCTTCACTCATTCCTTCACTCATTCCTTCACTCATTCCTTCACTCATTCCTTCACTCATTCCTTCACTCATTCCTTCACTCATTCCTTCATTGATTCCTTCACTCATTCCTTCACTCATTCCTTCACTCATTCCTTCACTCATTCCTTCACTCATTCCTTCACTCATTCCTTCACTCATTCCTTCACTCATTCCTTCACTCATTCCTTCACTCATTCCTTCACTCATTCCTTCACTCATTCCTTCACTCATTCCTTCACTCATTCCTTCACTCATTCCTTCACTCATTCCTTCACTCATTCCTTCACTCATTCCTTCACTCATTCCTTCACTCATTCCTTCACTCATTCCTTCACTCATTCCTTCACTCATTCCTTCACTCATTCCTTCACTCATTCCTTCACTCATTCCTTCACTCATTCCTTCCCTCATTCCTTCCCTCATTCCTTCCCTCATTCCTTCACTCATTCCTTCACTCATTCCTTCACTCATTCCTTCACTCATTCCTTCACTCATTCCTTCACTCATTCCTTCACTCATTCCTTCACTCATTCCTTCACTCATTCCTTCACTCATTCCTTCACTCATTCCTTCACTCATTCCTTCACTCATTCCTTCACTCATTCCTTCACTCATTCCTTCACTCATTCCTTCACTCATTCCTTCACTCATTCCTTCACTCATTCCTTCACTCATTCCTTCACTCATTCCTTCACTCATTCCTTCACTCATTCCTTCACTCATTCCTTCACTCATTCCTTCACTCATTCCTTCACTCATTCCTTCACTCATTCCTTCACTCATTCCTTCACTCATTCCTTCACTCATTCCTTCACTCATTCCTTCACTCATTCCTTCACTCATTCCTTCCCTCATTCCTTCCCTCATTCCTTCCCTCATTCCTTCACTCATTCCTTCACTCATTCCTTCACTCATTCCTTCACTCATTCCTTCACTCATTCCTTCACTCATTCCTTCACTCATTCCTTCACTCATTCCTTCACTCATTCCTTCACTCATTCCTTCACTCATTCCTTCACTCATTCCTTCACTCATTCCTTCACTCATTCCTTCACTCATTCCTTCACTCATTCCTTCACTCATTCCTTCACTCATTCCTCCTTTCTTTGTATTTTTCTGGCGTTCCGTCTGACAAGAATGTTGTGCTCTATGTAGTAGAGAGGTTGCATTTGTTGTTTTCTGTTTGGGGTGAAATAAACAAACATAGCCATCACGCACACGACGTGGCGACATCAGTGGTGAAGCAGATTGAAGTCCTCTGCTTACAAACTCTTCGACTATGTTGCCAATGGAACTGAGAGATTAATCCATTAATGGGAAATGGATTGAAGAGTTGATAGCTGGTTGTCGTATGGGTAGGTGTAAGACGAGGAGAAAAGGAGGAGGGAGAAGATGAAGAAGAGGAAGAACAAGAGGAAGAAGAAGAAGATGAGCACAATGAAGAAGAAGAAAAGCAAGAGAAAGAAGAAGAAACTAAGAAAAAACACATATAAAGATGAGGAAGAGGAAGAATAAGAAGAATAAGAAGAGGAAAAAGGACACGACGAAGAAAAGGAACAGAAAATGAAAATAAAGTAGATAAGGAAATAGAAGAATAGGAGGAAGAGGAAGAAGAGGAAAAAAGACCAAGAACGAGAGGAAGAAGAAGAGAAAGAGAAAGAGGAAAAAAAGAAGAAGAAGAAGAAGGAGAGGAAAGAAGAAAAAAAGAAGAAGAAGAAGAACAAGAAGAAGAAGAAGAAGAAGAATAAGAAGAAGAAGAAGAAGAAGAAGAGAAGGAGAAGAAAGAAGAAGAAGAAGAACAAGAAGAAGAGAAGCAAGCAGAAGAAGAAGAAGAAGAAGAAGAAGAGAAGGAGAAGAAAGAAGAAGAAGAAGAACAAGAAGAAGAGAAGCAAGCGGAAGAAGAAGAAGAAGAAGAAGAGAAGGAGAAGAAAGAAGAAGAAGAAGAACAAGAAGAAGAGAAGCAAGCAGAAGAAGAAGAAGAAGAAGAAGAAGAAGAAGAAGAAGAGAAGCAAGCAGAAGAAGAAGAAGAAGAGAAGCAAGCAGAAGAAGAACAAGAAATGAAGCAAGCAGAAGAAGAAGAAGAAGAAGAAGAGAAGCCAGTAGAAGAAGAAGAAGAAGAAGAAGAGAAGCAAGTAGAAGAAGAACAAGAAGAATAGAAGAAGAAGAGAAGCAAGCAGAAGAAGAAGAAGAAGAAGAAGAGAAGCAAGTAGAAGAAGAAGAAGAAGAAGAAGAAGAAGAGAAGCAAGAAGAAGAAGAAGAAAAAGAAGAAGAAGAAGAAGAAGAGAAGCAAGTAGAAGAAGAAGAGAAGCAAGTAGAAGAAGAAGAAGAAGAAGAAGAGAAGCAAGTAGAAGAAGAAGAAGAAGAAGAAGAAGAAGAGAAGCAAGAAGAAGAAGAAGAAGAAGAAGAAGAAGAAGAAGAAGAAGAAGAAGAACAAGAAGAAGAAGAAGAAGAAGAGAAGCAAGAAGAAGAAGAAGAAGAAGAAGAAGAAGAAGAAGAAGAAGAAGAAGAAGAAGAAGAGAAGCAAGAAGAAGAAGAAGAAGAAGAAGAGAAGCAAGTAGAAGAAGAAGAAGATAAGCAAGAAGAAGAAGAAGAAGAAGAAGAAGAAGAAGAAGAAGAACAAGAAGAAGAAGAAGAGAAGCAAGTAGAAGAAGAAGAAGAAGAAGAAGAGAAGCAAGAAGAAGAAGAAGAAGAAGAAGAAGAAGAAGAAGAAGAAGAAGAAGAAGAAGAGAAGCAAGTAGAAGAAGAAGAAGAAGAGAAGCAAGTAGAAGAAGAAGAAGAAGAGAAGCAAGTAGAAGAAGAAGAAGAAGAAGAAGAAGAAGAAGAAGGAGAGAAGCAAGTAGAAGAAGAAGAAGAAGAGAAGCAAGTAGAAGAAGAAGAAGAAGAAGAAGAAGAAGAAGAAGGAGAGAAGCAAGTAGAAGAAGAAGAGAAGCAAGTAGAAGAAGAAGAAGAAGAAGAGAAGCAAGTAGAAGAAGAAGAAGAAGAAGAAGAGAAGCAAGTAGAAGAAGACGAAGAAGAAGAACAAGAAGAAGAAGAGAAGCAAGTAGAAGAAGAAGAAGAAGAGAAGCAAGTAGAAGAAGAAGAAGAAAAGAAGCAAGTAGAAGAAGAAGAAGAAGAGAAGCAAGTAGAAGAAGAAGAAGAAGAAGAAGAGAAGCAAGTAGAAGAAGAAGAAGAAGAAGAAGAGAAGCAAGTAGAAGAAGAAGAAGAAGAAGAGAAGCAAGTAGAAGAAGAAGAAGAAGAAGAGAAGCAAGTTGAAGAAGAAGAAGAAGAAGAAGAAGAAGAAGAAGAAGAAGAAGAAGAAGAAGAAGAGAAGCAAGTAGTAGAAGAAGAAGAAGAAGAAGAAGAGAAGCAAGTAGAAGAAGAAGAAGAAGAAGAAGAAGAAGAAGAAGAAGAGAAGCAAGAAGAAGAAGAAGAAGAAGAAGAAGAAGAAGAGGAAAGAAGAAAAAAAGAAGAAGAAGAAGAACAAGAAGAAGAAGAAGAAGAAGAAGAAGAAGAAGAAGAAGAGAAGGAGAAGAAAGAAGAAGAAGAAGAACAAGAAGAAGAGAAGCAAGCAGAAGAAGAAGAAGAAGAAGAAGAAGAGAAGGAGAAGAAAGAAGAAGAAGAAGAAGAAGAAGAAGAGAAGCAAGCGGAAGAAGAAGAAGAAGAAGAAGAGAAGGAGAAGAAAGAAGAAGAAGAAGAACAAGAAGAAGAGAAGCAAGCAGAAGAAGAAGAAGAAGAAGAAGAAGAAGAAGAAGAAGAAGAAGAAGAAGAGAAGCAAGCAGAAGAAGAAGAAGAAGAGAAGCAAGCAGAAGAAGAAGAAGAAGAGAAGCAAGCAGAAGAAGAACAAGAAGAGAAGCAAGCAGAAGAAGAAGAAGAAGAAGAAGAGAAGCCAGTAGAAGAAGAACAAGAAGAATAAAAGAAGAAGAAAAGCAAGCAGAAGAAGAAGAAGAAAAAGAAGAAGAAGAAGAAGAATAAGAAGAAGAAGAAGAAGAAGAAGAAGAGAAGGAGAAGAAAGAACAAGAAGAAGAACAAGAAGAAGAGAAGCAAGCAGAAGAAGAAGAAGAAGAAGAAGAAGAGAAGGAGAAGAAGAAGAA
Organism: Ariolimax columbianus; assembly: GCA_036924085.1. Taxonomy (NCBI): domain Eukaryota; kingdom Metazoa; phylum Mollusca; class Gastropoda; order Stylommatophora; family Arionidae; genus Ariolimax; species Ariolimax columbianus. The sequence goes on from JAVGWX010000014.1 coordinate 58,964,341, forward strand.
GAAGAAGAACAAGAAGAAGAGAAGCAAGCGGAAGAAGAAGAAGAAGAAGAAGAGAAGGAGAAGAAAGAAGAAGAAGAAGAACAAGAAGAAGAGAAGCAAGCAGAAGAAGAAGAAGAAGAAGAAGAAGAAGAAGAAGAAGAAGAGAAGCAAGCAGAAGAAGAAGAAGAAGAGAAGCAAGCAGAAGAAGAACAAGAAGAGAAGCAAGCAGAAGAAGAAGAAGAAGAAGAAGAAGAGAAGCCAGTAGAAGAAGAAGAAGAAGAAGAAGAGAAGCAAGTAGAAGAAGAACAAGAAGAATAGAAGAAGAAGAGAAGCAAGCAGAAGAAGAAGAAGAAGAAGAAGAAGAAGAGAAGCAAGTAGAAGAAGAAGAAGAAGAAGAAGAAGAAGAGAAGCAGAGAAGAAGAAGAAGAAGAAGAAGAAGAAGAAGAAGAAGAAGAAGAGAAGCAAGTAGAAGAAGAAGAAGAAGAAGAAGAGAAGCAAGTAGAAGAAGAAGAAGAAGAAGAAGAAGAAGAAGAGAAGCAAGAAGAAGAAGAAGAAGAAGAAGAAGAAGAAGAAGAACAAGAACAAGAAGAAGAAGAAGAAGAAGAGAAGCAAGAAGAAGAAGAAGAAGAAGAAGAAGAGAAGCAAGAAGAAGAAGAAGAAGAAGAAGAAGAAGAAGAAGAAGAAGAGAAGCAAGAAGAAGAAGAAGAAGAAGAAGAAGAAGAAGAAGAAGAAGAAGATAAGCAAGAAGAAGAAGAAGAAGAAGAAGAAGAAGAAGAAGAACAAGAAGAAGAAGAAGAGAAGCAAGTAGAAGAAGAAGAAGAAGAAGAAGAGAAGCAAGAAGAAGAAGAAGAAGAAGAAGAAGAAGAAGAAGAAGAAGAAGAGAAGCAAGTAGAAGAAGAAGAAGAAGAGAAGCAAGTAGAAGAAGAAGAAGAAGAGAAGCAAGTAGAAGAAGAAGAAGAAGAAGAAGAAGAAGAAGAAGAAGAAGGAGAGAAGCAAGTAGAAGAAGAAGAAGAAGAGAAGCAAGTAGAAGAAGAAGAAGAAGAAGAAGAAGAAGAAGAAGAAGGAGAGAAGCAAGTAGAAGAAGAAGAGAAGCAAGTAGAAGAAGAAGAAGAAGAAGAGAAGCAAGAAGAAGAAGAAGAAGAAGAAGAAGAGAAGCAAGTAGAAGAAGACGAAGAAGAAGAACAAGAAGAAGAAGAGAAGCAAGTAGAAGAAGAAGAAGAAGAGAAGCAAGTAGAAGAAGAAGAAGAAAAGAAGCAAGTAGAAGAAGAAGAAGAAGAGAAGCAAGTAGAAGAAGAAGAAGAAGAAGAAGAGAAGCAAGTAGAAGAAGAAGAAGAAGAAGAAGAGAAGCAAGTAGAAGAAGAAGAAGAAGAAGAGAAGCAAGTAGAAGAAGAAGAAGAAGAAGAGAAGCAAGTAGAAGAAGAAGAAGAAGAAGAAGAAGAAGAAGAAGAGAAGCAAGTAGTAGAAGAAGAAGAAGAAGAAGAGAAGCAAGTAGAAGAAGAAGAAGAAGAAGAAGAAGAAGAAGAAGAGAAGCAAGAAGAAGAAGAAGAAGAAGAAGAAGAGGAAAGAAGAAAAAAAGAAGAAGAAGAAGAAGAAGAAGAAGAAGAAGAAGAAGAGAAGGAGAAGAAAGAAGAAGAAGAAGAACAAGAAGAAGAGAAGCAAGCAGAAGAAGAAGAAGAAGAAGAAGAAGAGAAGGAGAAGAAAGAAGAAGAAGAAGAAGAAGAAGAAGAGAAGCAAGCGGAAGAAGAAGAAGAAGAAGAAGAGAAGGAGAAGAAAGAAGAAGAAGAAGAACAAGAAGAAGAGAAGCAAGCAGAAGAAGAAGAAGAAGAAGAAGAAGAAGAAGAAGAAGAAGAAGAAGAAGAAGAAGAGAAGCAAGCAGAAGAAGAAGAAGAAGAGAAGCAAGCAGAAGAAGAAGAAGAAGAGAAGCAAGCAGAAGAAGAACAAGAAGAGAAGCAAGCAGAAGAAGAAGAAGAAGAAGAAGAGAAGCCAGTAGAAGAAGAAGAAGAAGAAGAAGAGAAGCAAGTAGAAGAAGAACAAGAAGAATAGAAGAAGAAGAGAAGCAAGCAGAAGAAGAAGAAGAAGAAGAAGAAGAAGAAGAATAAGAAGAAGAAGAAGAAGAAGAAGAGAAGGAGAAGAAAGAAGAAGAAGAAGAACAAGAAGAAGAGAAGCAAGCAGAAGAAGAAGAAGAAGAAGAAGAAGAAGAAGAAGAGAAGCAAGAAGAAGAAGAAGAAGAAGAAGAAGAGGAAAGAAGAAAAAAAGAAGAAGAAGAAGAAGAAGAAGAAGAAGAAGAAGAAGAGAAGGAGAAGAAAGAAGAAGAAGAAGAACAAGAAGAAGAGAAGCAAGCAGAAGAAGAAGAAGAAGAAGAAGAAGAGAAGGAGAAGAAAGAAGAAGAAGAAGAAGAAGAAGAAGAGAAGCAAGCGGAAGAAGAAGAAGAAGAAGAAGAGAAGGAGAAGAAAGAAGAAGAAGAAGAACAAGAAGAAGAGAAGCAAGCAGAAGAAGAAGAAGAAGAAGAAGAAGAAGAAGAAGAAGAAGAAGAAGAAGAAGAAGAGAAGCAAGCAGAAGAAGAAGAAGAAGAGAAGCAAGCAGAAGAAGAAGAAGAAGAGAAGCAAGCAGAAGAAGAACAAGAAGAGAAGCAAGCAGAAGAAGAAGAAGAAGAAGAAGAGAAGCCAGTAGAAGAAGAAGAAGAAGAAGAAGAGAAGCAAGTAGAAGAAGAACAAGAAGAATAGAAGAAGAAGAGAAGCAAGCAGAAGAAGAAGAAGAAGAAGAAGAAGAAGAAGAATAAGAAGAAGAAGAAGAAGAAGAAGAAGAGAAGGAGAAGAAAGAAGAAGAAGAAGAACAAGAAGAAGAGAAGCAAGCAGAAGAAGAAGAAGAAGAAGAGAAGGAGAAGAAAGAAGAAGAAGAAGAACAAGAAGAAGAGAAGCAAGCGGAAGAACAAGAAGAAGAAGAAGAGAAGGAGAAGAAAGAAGAAGAAGAAGAACAAGAAGAAGAGAAGCAAGCAGAAGAAGAAGAAGAAGAAGAAGAAGAAGAAGAAGAAGAAGAAGAAGAAGAAGAAGAAAAGCAAGCAGAAGAAGAAGAAGAAGAGAAGCAAGCAGAAGAAGAACAAGAAGAGAAGCAAGCAGAAGAAGAAGAAGAAGAAGAAGAGAAGCCAGTAGAAGAAGAAGAAGAAGAAGAAGAGAAGCAAGTAGAAGAAGAACAAGAAGAATAGAAGAATAAGAGAAGCAAGCAGAAGAAGAAGAAGAAGAAGAAGAGAAGCAAGTAGAAGAAGAAGAAGAAGAAGAAGAAGAAGAGAAGCAAGAAGAAGAAGAAGAAGAAGAAGAAGAAGAAGAGAAGCAAGTAGAAGAAGAAGAGAAGCAAGTAGAAGAAGAAGAAGAAGAAGAAGAGAAGCAAGTAGAAGAAGAAGAAGAAGAAGAAGAAGAAGAAGAAGAAGAGAAGCAAGAAGAAGAAGAAGAAGAAGAAGAAGAAGAAGAAGAAGAAGAAGAACAAGAAGAAGAAGAAGAAGAAGAGAAGCAAGAAGAAGAAGAAGAAGAAGAAGAAGAGAAGCAAGAAGAAGAAGAAGAAGAAGAAGAAGAAGAAGAACAAGAAGAAGAAGAAGAAGAAGAGAAGCAAGAAGAAGAAGAAGAAGAAGAAGAAGAAGAGAAGAAGAAGAAGATAAGCAAGAAGAAGAAGAAGAAGAAGAAGAAGAAGAAGAAGAAGAAGAAGAAGAAGAAGAAGAAGAAGAAGAAGAAGAAGAACAAGAAGAAGAAGAAGAAGAAGAGAAGCAAGAAGAAGAAGAAGAAGAAGAAGAAGAAGAAGAAGAAGAAGAAGAAGAGAAGCAAGTAGAAGAAGAAGAAGAAGAGAAGCAAGTAGAAGAAGAAGAAGAAGAAGAAGAAGAAGAAGAAGAAGAAGGAGAGAAGCAAGTAGAAGAAGAAGAAGAAGAGAAGCAAGTAGAAGAAGAAGAAGAAGAAGAAGAAGAAGAAGAAGAAGAAGGAGAGAAGCAAGTAGAAGAAGAAGAGAAGCAAGTAGAAGAAGAAGAAGAAGAAGAAGAAGAGAAGCAAGTAGAAGAAGAAGAAGAGAAGCAAGTAGAAGAAGAAGAAGAAGAAGAACAAGAAGAAAAAGAGAAGCAAGTAGAAGAAGAAGAAGAAGAGAAGCAAGTAGAAGAAGAAGAAGAAAAGAAGAAAGTAGAAGAAGAAGAAGAAGAGAAGCAAGTAGAAGAAGAAGAAGAAGAAGAAGAGAAGCAAGTAGAAGAAGAAGAAGAAGAAGAAGAGAAGCAAGTAGAAGAAGAAGAAGAAGAAGAGAAGCAAGTAGAAGAAGAAGAAGAAGAA